>OW971951.1:10627500-10862500 GCA_943193695.1 Acrobasis suavella
CAGGATTTACTCTCTACGAAGCGTTGGCCATGAATATGTATGACATTACCGAACTTGTATTTATCCATCCAGTAAGCGAAAGAAAAATTTCTCTTAATACTGCAATTGCCCAAGAACTTATAAATCCTGAAACTTCTTTAGTAAAGCATATTCCAACAAGCAAATATATAAAATTAAATGAAGCTATTCAAAGTGGAATCATCGATGACCATAATAGTGTTTATGTACTGCCAAATGGAACCCAAATAAATTTGCTAGACGCCAAACATCGCGGTCTTGTAGTTACGACCAAGAAGAATTTAAGTCTTGAAGAAATTATCAGGAATGGTCTATTTAGGGCTGATAACGGTAAAATTGTAGATCCAAATACAAATGAATTTATTGATATTAATAAAGCTATTGAAATTAATCTGCTGAACCCTAACCTTACAGTTGTCAAAGATAACTTTAGCAACAAATTCAAACCATTGCCTCTTGCTATACAACAAGGTGACGTGGATGTTACAAAGGGTAGAGTGCTAGATACTAAGGCAAAGAAAACTTACAGTCTAGACATTGCTTTTGATAAGGGACTATTAGTAACCGTCATCCAGCCCCTTACGTCTCAAGTAGTGAGCAAACGATACGTACAAGACTTCTCAGCGCCCAGAGAACCGGCTCTAAGAGAATTCACTTTAGACGAAGCCATCAAATACGAATTTATCGACCCCGACACGGCTGTAATTAAAGATCCTCATAAGAATAAGTACATTCCATTAAGATTAGGTATAAGTGAAGGGATTATCGATAAAAACGCGAAAGGTTCGTTTGACACCCAAAACAGATCGCGTACGCTCTGTTTCGTTTTCGAGAACGGTTTAATTGTGTACGTCCGAGAACCACTCACGTTTGAGCAAGCAATAGAAAGTGGTCAACTAAACGTTAACATCGCTCGGTTCACTGATCCACATTCCAGAGAAGTATTAACTATTAAAGACGCGGCTATATTGGGCTACATTGATTCAGACACAGCGCTCATCAAAGATAATCTCAAGAAGAGGTTAGTCAAGCTCCCCGATGCATTCCGCAAAGGTCTAATGGACGCAGAGAAGGGCAACATCTTAGA
Organism: Acrobasis suavella; assembly: GCA_943193695.1. Lineage (NCBI taxonomy): Eukaryota > Metazoa > Arthropoda > Insecta > Lepidoptera > Pyralidae > Acrobasis > Acrobasis suavella. The sequence continues at coordinate 10,628,606 of OW971951.1, forward strand.
CACCGAGACTTCTAAACTAAACTCGTTGCCAGCTGCAATAGAAAGTGGATTGCTGATGACTCCGAAGAAAAGTTTCTCTTTGATTGAGACATTAAACTTCGGTATTTACAACCCGACTACTGGAGCACTTAACGATCCATTTATTACAACGAGTGTGATCGATAGAAAGAGGCTGAATTTAGGCGAAGCTATCCAACAAGGCATAGTAGATCCATCCAGCACTGTTGTAAAGGAACCCGAGACGGGAAAAATATGGCCATTGGTTCAAGCTATCGAGCAGAAGTTAGTTAATCCCATCGAAGGCAGGCTGATTGTCGATCCAAAGAAAGGGATCAGTCTGGATTTAGTCAAAGCTCACAAAAAGGGATACTTACTGCCAGCAGAAACTAGGGTAAGTTAGTTTGTTTTTACTCTTATATTTTGTGCTTCTATCAAGCAAAGGTGTTGCTTTATTCATCTTCCTATTTTCATTCTTAGACGGTGATCTCTCTTATCTGAAGCGTTTGGCTTTAAACATTGGCATGGCACGACACCCACAAGACTTACCGTGTCGAATATTGGGTTATTTGCAATTTTGTGGTGAAGTCACAGTTAGTTATCGTGGCGTACACTAAACCCGTCATAACATTCAGATTATAAACTAGAACTTAAGACATCCTTGAAATTAGATAGATTTTTATCTTTGTAATGGTAGTTAAAGCACATTATTATAATTATCACGTATGGTATTTAAATTTAAAATTGCCGTATATTAGTTTCTTCACTTGATTTAGACGAAAAGCATTGTGCTTTTGTTAATGTATTGATGTAGCCTAAGTATTATCAATATAACTTCAGCCTCTTGTGTTGTGTCTAGATGCTTAAGTTTAGGTTATAGCGCTCAAGTTCAATTGTTAGTTTTTCCTGTCTATACACTTGTTTTGGGAAAACTATCAATTGGAAGTGTGCTTTACACCCACAATGTACTAAGGCTCGATGTATGTTGTTTTTTATTTCCAGCGCCTGCGATGCTAAGAACCCCTTTTGAGCTAAATCGTGAATGCTTGCCTGTGAGGGATCATATTAACGACGATAAAAAAGAACCATCACCGTTTCGTCAAAAAAAATCCTAACCTCCCATAATCACTTGTGCTAAGATAGAAGCCAATACGATCGCCCGATCGTCGGTTTCGTTTTCAGCTTTTTTGTTTGCTTCCTCATTCTAAAAATCAGCGATATATGACAGCTGATCCCAAGATATTATGATGTCCCTTGGATTTCTTGAGTTTCCCTCTTCGATTGTACGATTTACTCATTCCTTGGAGGCGTGCTCACACGAATGCATGACTGCGCTATGCTATTGTGATGTTGGTTAATATGCCGGACACTCGCGACGCAAACATTCACAATATCATGAAATGGTAAAACATTTTCTTCAAACACAAACACGGAAGGTAGTATTTATGATTCATTTTCGTCTTATTTTAAATGCTCGTCTATGTGGGGCTTTATTTCATTAATCCACTTAAAAGTAAATGAATGATTCTTACGCCTGTTTTTTTCTAACTTACAATTCATTTGGCAACTTACAACTAAGCCGGACAGAACGGCTTAGTTCGCATATTATCCTCAAACGCTGCCACCGTGATCGAATGTTATTCGATGTACGCCAAACGGAATCAAACGTAACGTTTTTTTCGTTACATAGTAATTTCTACCTATCAACTCATACATGTTTAAAAATTGCACTCCAAAAAAATAAAATTTTTTTTATTCAATTTATATATCAATCATGAAATAAAGTCTCAACATTATTGTTTTATTAAATGTAAATTCGTCCGTCTTTTTATTATTTACGTGTATATTTTATTAGATATACTTTACTGTCTTACTTTACCTCATTTATTGTACAAAGAAAAATTTACTTTCAAAGTTTCAGATTTCCGAGGAGGTACTCTTAACTCTTAATTTACTTTTTTAACAAATAACTCTAATCAAACGTTTATTAATATAAATTGAAGATGTTGGTACCATTATTTAGCGTTATTCGACTGTCAAATGTCAGAAACAAATTTAAAAAAGAATTCTATTTTTAAAATATAATTTTTTAAATTTGTTTTTAGCATTTGCGTTCACTGCTTGCATGCCACGCTTTTTGCATGTCTTTTAGTTGTCTATGTTTTCTACGCAACATGTGGACTTGTTGTCGTCACTTTCATGCTGGTTGTAAATTGGCTCTCTGTCGTTGTTGCCTGTGTCTTTGTGTTCTCGGATTGTCTTTGCTTTCTTTCTGCGTAGTCCGTTGTCTGTAACTTCCTTTTCAGGTTCATCGTGAATAACTTAGTCGCCTGCATGTGGCTAAGTTGTTCACAATTTATTGTGTTCATATGTGAATGTTCAAATTTTAAATTGTAATTAAATTGCATATTTCAAACACTGTTTATATGCACAAAAGTTTGTAGATTGTAATCGTCCCTTGAAGCGGTCTTGCACAGATAAATAAGTGTAGATAGATGCATTGTAAATGCTCGGTAGCCATAGACAAGCACATGCTCGAGAGAGCGTTGTTAATTATTTTTGAATGTCGAAGGCGTAGACTAATTTGTTGTTTTTAATGTGTAGCAAGCAGTAGAAGAGAAGTACAGGCTTTGTGATGAGACACTTTCGAAGTTGCTGGAATGGATTGCCGTGGTGGAAGAGAGACTCGCCAACCAAGAGGCAGTCAAGGAAGATATGGATGAACTGCGCAACCAAATTAACATACTTAAGGTAACCTTTTCGTCATCTAATCCATAATATATTTTATTTCTTCTGAAACTAATTTTGGAAAATAAGTGTTACGATTTCAATCAATATGAAAAGTGAAAAGCCTAAGATTGATCCTTGGGGTACACCAATTTTATTATTAGAGCTTTTGTACTCGATGCTATTTATGTTTAAATAAGAAGCATTGTTTTTAAATAAAACTTATGATTATCAAATTAATTTACTTTAGAATCTATACAGTCACTTTAACCAAGAACCAGCACTCAATGCCTTGTCACCTTAGTGAACGCAATTTGTAAATCCAATTTTTAGCTGATCAAAGACGATCTGGAGAGTCATCAGCGCCAAGTATCCGCATGCGCAGACCAGGCGAAGCAGCTCCTCGTTTCTGGAGGAGATGTGCTTGCTCCTCATGAGGTAATTTTTTCTAGACTTGTTATTTTAATCGTTCCTGAAAACGTTTCTTTGGATATACATTGGTAGTTTTTCAGTACCAATGATATTTACCAGCTGAGATTTTCACTTTTGTTTTACGTTAAACATTTATACTTTAGTGACCAAATTATATTATTACTAAAATAGAATAGAATATTCTGGATTCAGTGATAAAGTACAATTTCAAATATTTGATAAACAAACCAGTACATTAACCAATACTAAAAATATTTTTTGCCCTAAAAATACCACTTAGAATAAGTTACTAATCACAATACACAACACTGGTCTTAGGAAATATGAAAAAATATTTGTTATCTAACAAGTTTATCCATAAATATTCAAAACTAAAGTGCTAACAATGAAAAACGGAATAAAATTTGGTTGAAAAACAAACGAGACAACGATTTTACGCAAATATGTCTATCTCACTCGCAAAAACGCTATTGTCTTTGGCAAATGTATAAATGATTCACGTCACCAGTCCATATTGGACTTCTCTGTCTAATTGAAACTTTAAAGTATCACATAATTTACGCTGATTAAGATATTTTATAAATTCTTTTATTTTTTTATTATGGATAATAAGGATTTTATTAAACAAATAAAAAAAAAATCGTGTGTATTTCGTACTACCTACGAATATGTATAACCTACTTTATTAGTTAGCATGGCTCACTCGTCAATAAGTGACTATGATGTAACCGACTTAATTATGTAAACATGTTACACAGGTGGCAGCACTGGAGCGAGGAGTGCGCCAACTGAAGCAGCGCTGCGACAAGTGTACGGAGAAGTGCGACAAGATGCTCAGGCGGTTAGCCGCCGCCAGGGACGAGCTTGGCAAGTTCACGTGAGTATTTTTTTCATTATTTATATTTCAACCTTAACAACAGACAAAAAGGTACTCGAATGGCGAGTAAGTACTGGCAAGCGGAGCATAGGACACCCACCCGCAAGTTGGCAAGACGGTGTAACCATGGTTGCTGCAGGAAATACTTAGGATAGGCCTACGTCCATCAATGCATGTTATGTGTACATTTTTTTTCGATTGGGTTATGCATATTTCATTTTTTTTTTTGTAATTATGTATACCTGCAGTGTACTTTAATGTGGCTTTAATGAAATTCACTTTCTTTTTCTGGTCAAAAAATAAATAATAAAATATATACACCCGCCATTGTAACGTTAGAACTGCGGGTGTACATTTTTTTAAAGTGAGAAGAAGCGTTTTTATCTATTTATTTTTTGTTAATATGTGTACCTACTGTGTACTTGTATATAAGTAAAAAATAAATAAATAAATAAACGTCTTCTCACTTTAACGTTGTCCTAACGTTAGAATGGCGGGTTTTCATATTTTATTATATACCTATAGATCGAAAGAAGTACACTGGATTTCATTAGTGGTACACTGAGGTACATTGCGGGTACCCCTTTTGTGAAGGAAAGCAGTTCAATTCTGATATGTACACCCGCGGGGATTTAACGCACATGCAAACTCAGCGTAGGAGAACCAGGTCAAATGACATCAGGTAGATTGCAGGAAATATTAAATGCAGTTCGACTCTAATTGATGATTGGAGAAAGGAAGTGAGAGATTCCCTGAAAGGTTAACTACTTGCCGTTTAAATGATGTTGATGATGATTCTGGAGTAAATTTGAACTCGCCTTGAAAAAATGAAATATTCTTTTATTTTTTGTCTGATTTTGAAATTCTTCTCATCTTGAACAATACGGCGTCACAGAATAAGTACTAGTACTCACGTACAGAAGTCTTAATCAGAGAAAAAAATTCGAAGAAATATCTACTCAATGTGATAAGCGCTATGGTTTAATTTAGCTCGCGTCAGAACTCAGCACCTCTTCGTTTAGATACCTAGACATTCATTGCAAGCCAATTTCATTCTTATAACCCTAGACAAACGATTCATGTGACTGAATTTAATATATAATGTAGGTGTATTTTCGATACCTAAACGGAGAGTGACACAGGCTTGTATGTATGTGAGTTATGTGAGTATGTATGTTTGTTCGATGACAATTCAAAAAGTTTTGATCGGAGTTCCATGGAATTTGGTAGTGTAAATATAATCAATAGAATTGTTAAGTTTGTACATGAGCCAAATCGGTCAAAGGGTAGTCGAGATATGGGCTTTGCGAGTTCGCATTTCGGAGCGAACTACTAATATAATTAAATTAAAATGTAAATTAATGTAAGTTAATGTTTCTTTCTAGTAACGAATTGAACAGCTTCAACACCTGGATGGAAGGCGCCTACCGCACGCTGGAAGACAAGGAGGCCGCGCTGTCCCGGCTGGACAAGCTGCCCGGCCAGGGAGAGGACATCAGGGAGTTCGTGTCGGACGTCATCGCCCACCAGGCGGACTTGAGGTTCATCACCATGTCTGCACAGAAGTTCGTTGACGAGAGCAAGGTGTGTAACTTCGCTTGATTTTTTTTTCGTACTAAGTCAAAAACTAGTGTAGATTGCTCTTTTATTTACTTACTACGGTGGCGCAGTGACCCACAGTGGATCTTGGCCTCCGACACTAGATGACGCTATTTGTTGCGGTTTTGTAAGCGTTGCTGCCAGTCAGTCAAATTTAATTTTACTGCATCATGTTTTGCATGACTTGTTTTTAACAAAAAATTGGGTATAGTTTCTAACAAAAGAGGAGAGATCCCTATCAGGGATAAATCCTTATTTGAACAGTGCTTTTTTTAAATTGTATTTATGTGTGCACAATTAAGTTTTTACAACCAAACAAATATTCATGTGATCTTCTGTCACCGTCTTTGTTACACTTATGAGAAGTTGGCTTGGCAGAACGAAATTAGATGACAAATAGTCAAAGCATAAGATAGAGAATCTTTGTATTATTAAGATAAATATACCTAGCTCAATCAGTGTTATTTGAAAACTAAAAAAAAATGGCATTGAGACTTGAGAGATGCTTATTCGAATCATTTGAATGCCGTTAATGATGATGATGTCAAAAAGCCATATTGTAATTATTTATTTATTCAAAACTTTATTGAGCCAAAAGCTCCAAATCAAACATTCTCTTCCTGTCGACCTTAAGGAAAATTAAACAGCTACTAAGAAGTCATTGTAGTATTATGTTGTTTTAACTTGGCCATAGTTAGTCTTTTTTTTTTCGCCAAGTTGTAACAAATCAGATTCATAACTCAAAAATCTCAGAATAAATGATTTTGTTTTTATTTTTCAGGAATTCCTAACAATCCTGAACGAGTACCGCACATCTTTGCCGTCGCGCCTGTCGCATGTCGCGCCGACATCCGACAGCGCCGTCAGGGAGGGCGCAGCCCTAGCGCGCAGGCGGCACGGAGACCTCGCCGCCAGGGCTCAGAGACTGCAAGAAAGGTTGCGAGGCGCAGCCCTGTTAACAAGACATTACAATGACGCCCTCGACCGCGCGTCGAGGTGGCTTTCTGACGTAAGTAAACATGTGGTTTAAGAACTCTGCTTCTTTGTATTTGCATTTGTTTATTAGTTCACGAACAGTTAATACAACAATACTTTTATACAAAGAACTTACAAGTAAAAACTAAGCTTATTGTTTAACCAATTAGAGGTAAACCCAGCATGTTGTGGGTATCAATCATTTTTTAATAATGTGTTTAATAAATCTTGTAATTGTAGTTCGGTAAGGCGCGAACATCTATAATACTCTCACTGCCAATTTAAAAGACACAATAGAAAACCTATTGTTTGGGTACCCCATTGGCAGGGAGAGTGTTAATAGACGAGAAACCAAAATAAGAAAAAATAAAATTAGAAAATAATACAAATAATAATAAGTTCATAGACCTTCCAATATGGCACTACGAAATTTATTTAAGGACATATGATGAATATCGGCAAGCCCACTGATCTTGTTGAACAGTCTACATATTCTGGGCACAGTTGCGTTACATGAACTCTCTTCTTCTCTGTCTTTTTACCCGACTGCGCCAGAAGAAGGGTTATGTTTTTTGAGAGTATGTATGTATGTATAATTGTTTGGCACGCTCTGCGGCCTAAACGGCTCGATAAATTTAAGGTTTCATTAGATTCGTCTTAATTCTTAGAGAAGCACTGGGTGTATAAACAAGCAATCGAGCTTTTTCTTTTTTTTTCTTTTTTAAATAATGACTTATTTTCTCTTCCTCAAAAATTAAACTTTTTGGTATAAGTTGCCATGTGTTTTAAAAAATCATTTGAACTCTCTTATTGTCTCAGTCTCTTTTTCTCTTCCTGTTGCGAATTATATTAATAAAAAATAAAACATTCTATTTTAATTTTTTTGATTATTGCTTATTTTAGAGTTTAGAAAGAGCGGATTCTCCTGGCACAAGCACAATTCGGCTTGAAAGGAAGCTTTAGCAATTTGTTTAATATTGGAATAACTAGTTTTCAAATAAACATTTTGTTTTTGTAAATGTTCTGAAATTTGAATTCGACTTAAATAAAAATCTTCATCGTAAATAATTTCAAATAGTATTGTACCATTCAGATATACGTTGAAGAATTTAAATTTGTTTTGTTTTGTTTCTGTTTCTTGCTATTGATTTCGGTCAGAAATATTGATTGCAGTGTTTAATATGTATTTTACTTCCTACAGATCGAACCCCAAGCTCGCGCGGTGTTGTCCGAACCAGTGGGCGGCGAGCCCCGCGCTGTGGAGTCCCAGCTGTCTAAGGCGAAGACCCTGCACAACGAGATTCTATCTCAGGGCCGGCTCATCGACAATGCTAAGGATGTAAGAAATTACTTCTCTCTTCTTTTCTTATATTTTGTCCAGATAATTGGTACAGCAAATTTTAGGTAGTATTTTTTTTACTGGATTTTTCCGAAAGTTGTCCGAAAGATGGGCGCACTAAGGACGGAAAAAGGTCCAAAGGAAAACTTAGATCTCCATACTATCCACACTAATATTATAAATCCGAAAGTAACTCTGTCTGTCCCTCTGTTACCTCTTCACGCTTCAACCACTGACTGAAGTGATTTAGATGAAAGGTATGCATATAGTTTAAAATTCGGGAAAGAACACAAGATAGATTTTATCCCGAAATCACCACGAGGAGTGAAACCAGCGGGCACAACTAGTGGCAGAATTAAAATAATACTGGTTTAAAAAAAAATTTAACACTTCATTTTTCACCATAAAAATGTAGCTAAGCTATATTAACCAATCTTTGTCTTCTTCCAACAGGCGTGTGATCAACTAGTCAAATCTCTGGAAGGCAACCTCACGCCTTCAGAAATCCGTCAACTGGAAGTGCCCGTACTGGACCTGACAGCCCGCTACAAAGATCTGAGCGTCGCCGTCGGCTCGAAGTGCAGTGAACTGGAAGCAGCCTTGCTGCAGTGCCAGGGACTACAAGACGCGGCAGAGACGCAAGCTCACTGGCTGGGACAAGTGGAAGACGTGTTTAAGTAAGTTTCTCAGTTTTGAGTAGAGTTTCTCACTTCATCTTTTATGTTTCTCATTTTAATTTAAGTGGCCTTGACATTAAGCATTCTCACCCTGTCAACCTTTACGAAAAAAAGATTAGAAAGTTGGCGTCTAAATAATGCAAATTTGTCTAAAGTCTTCGGGCAATTTATTCTAAATTCCATTCCATTTAACTGTTTTAAGTGAGGTTTATCATTGATTTAGTTAGGTTTCTCAGTTTATACGTTAGATTTACTTTGAAATGTTAACTTGAACCAACTTCTTCTTAAAAACGTTGCTTCTGCCATTTTTTGAGTAGCTTTTTACGAAATGGTAAATATTTCGATACTGTGTCCGTATTTTACAATTACATTTGCACGATCATAGTGAGTGACAAATGTTCTTGTATTGATAACCTACATTGAATGTCTTAACATATTCAGCGAATATTCTTTCGTTCATTGCTCAATCTAAAAACTGATTGTTGTTTTAGGAACCAACAAAAGCCCGCGTCTCTGATCCGCGAGCGGCTCGACGAGCAAGTTCGCTCGCACCGCATCGCGCACAACGAGATCGAGGCCAGGCGGCCGACGCTCGCGAAACTGGTCAGTGCGGCTAGAGACGCTGCTCTGACGCCTTCCAACGCCAGGATCGCGAAGAAACTGGAGCAACGCGCTGAAGACATCTACGCGAGGTAATTTTTGTTAACTACTTTCCAACGCACGTATCAACTGTCCCGAACGCCATCTAGCGTTTGCTTATCAAACTATCCGGTTCTGGTCTATCCTTTGGGTTGCGGAGGTCAGACGGCAATCGCTCTGTGTAAAAACCTGTGCCTCGTCAAATCACCTAGGTTAGGAGGTGAGCGGACCCCGGGGTGGTTGTTCTATGTAAAAACTGTTCCCTCGTCATATCACCTACCCTCTTATTCATAAAAAAATTACAAACGTTTGCTAAATCTATTTTAGTTAAATAATAATAATTATTCGTAGCTAATGGAAATCTATAGTCTCTTCACACCCCCATGGGAAACAGGCGTGAAAATTTGTTTGTATGTTTTGTCCTTTTCACTTCTTTCAATATTTGACTTTGCAAGAGCGAGACAGAATATGTTTTAACTTAAACAGGTTCAGCAACCGTTTGTATTTTTTTATGAATAAGGGGGTTAAGGTAGCGGACCCCGGCTCTGAAGTGTTACCATTGAGGATGCAACCGGGAATGCGGGAGGAGGATGATGATGAATTTTCAACATTTGCGATGCATTTATACTATAATTTTATTCCTATCAGTTTGTTTGTTTGTTTTAACTCATAATTGCACAAATTAATATAAACAAGTTATATAACATACATTACAAAATTAAAATTTACAACGGAAGGCTTATCTTAGTAAGGGATACTTCCAGCCAATGAAGTATCTGATAAAACGAGAAGAAAGCATCTGGGCAGGGTTAAAACTTTAAAGTGCATACGAAAATAAGAATAAATTTTAGTGCAGATTTTTTTAACAGAAAAACTTTTACTATATTTACACACAACTTACCAGCGATTTTAACTACACGTTTTTTCACAGATACGAGAAACTTCTCGAGAAATCCATCAAGCGAGCGCAATTCCTGGACGAAGTGTCCGCTGAGCTCATGATCTTCAGCCAACAAGCGTCGCAGCTGGAGTCTAGCCAAGCGCAGCTCGGTGAACTCGCTGATGCGAGAGAACTGGCGCGTCTGCCAGCCAACGAACTGAGGGCTAGGCTGCAAGACCTTGCTCATGCCAGGTAAGCCAACATAAAAGCCGACAAACGGCTAGAGGTCTTTTAGAACAGTTCCCATAGCATGCTACCGTCTTGCGCCTTTCGATTAGCGCCATCAGAGGCTGTCTATGTTCTTCAAAGTTATGAAAAACATCTTGAGTCTATTCAGAATCGAAATAACGATATTGCCAAGACATGTTGAATTTCATCACGGTCAAGAATTTCAAAACTTTTACTGGTTTTTTTGTTAGTAGTGTAGGATTAGTTAGTTTTCATGTATCACACTAATATTATAAAAGTGAAAGTTTGTGTGTGTGTGTGTATGTTTGTTACTTCTTTATGTGCAAACGGCTGGACCAATTTTGATAAAATTTGGTATACAGGAAGCTGACACCCTGGAACATCCCACGGGTAAAACTGCGGGGTGCAGCTAGTTCATTATTATTTGTTTATTATTTATTGTTTATAATTTAAAAAAAGGCTTACTCATGTTTTCAACCAGGAGGAGGTTATCATTTCGTCGGAATCTTTTTTGTTCAACGATTTTTCGAATATAATTTTTTGTTTGAAAGGGTATACTTGTTAGGTGGTCCTATAGTCATTTTATAAAAATCTGTTGTGTAGTTTGGGGGTGAAGTCGGTTTTTAGTTTTGAAAACGTTATCATGATAACCAACCTGAGGCTTTTCGTTTTGAAACGCCAGTAGTTTTTAGCTTCTGTACTAAAATAATATTTAAATGAAAATTACCTTCAAGATAAATTTATCCTACAATGAATAAAAATTATGACTTTGACTTTGACTTTCTTCTAGGGACAAGCAAATGCCGCTTCTGGAAGAGTGCCTCCGCAACGGCAAGCAGCTAATCGGCAAGAAGGACGTCACCGACACGCACGTCGTTCGAGACAGGATGAAGGTAACATTTTACGTACACTGCCCTCTTTTAAGGATTTCCACTATGACCTGGCTAGAGCGGCTTACATTCAGCGCTTTCTAGCGACCTTGACCAGGTCGTCTGACCACATTGTAGGTTTGCTTCGCTTGCCAGTGCGTGGTCGCCATTCGAAAACCTTTTGCCCCATCGGGCATCGGTTTGTCGCGCTATGTTTTACTACTACTTACTGACTCTAGTCTACTTCTTTGTACTTTTTAACGGCTGTGGCGCCACTATACAGTAACAATAATGAAGAGGCGGAAGTAGTTTACAATAGGCGCACTAGATGGCGCTGATACATCCTACATCTCGATATCAGAATTCCTCCGATAAATTGCTATATATACACCCTCCGGCAATCCTTGTCCGGTGAAGTAGGAAATGCCGTCCGAGGCAACCTATGTATCAGAGAAAACAAAAACAAAAAATACCTCCCACAATACACCATCGGAGCCGCGATTTCCTGCGCTACACCATGATGCCTGGCGGAAAGATGTTCTTTATGGCAATTAAACATATCATCTCAATCGTTTTTAGTTTTAGTTTAATTTAACTTATGGAGTTAAAATGTTTTTTCTTAATAGATTATTTATTAAATCGTAGATGATACACCGAGTATAGTATTCGTTTGGAACAAAAAAAAATGAAATCCATACTTATATTCAAAGTGCATTTTATTCATCTTGTTCAATTTTGCCAAAAAATCATAGAAATCTGTGTAAATTACTTTTCATTTACCGATGTCGTTATTTGTTCACAGGCATTAGAGAACCAATGGCGTGACTTCAACGCCACCTTGGAAGAGAAAGAGAAGTTGTCAAGACAGAGAGCAGACCAACTGAACCAATACGAGACTCTCAAAGTACAGGTAAGGATCTAATATAACTGGCTTAGTGCGATTCGGACTCGCGCACTAAGGGTTCCGTACCATTATCTATAAAAATTACATTTTTTGCATTTTTGCGCTTAAATATTTATTTTATTCTGTTTTTAGTATTTGTTGTTATAGCGGCAACAAAAATACATCATTTGTGAAAATTTCAACTGTTTAGCTATCACGGTAAATAAGATACGGCCTGGGGACACACATAGGGACGGACGGACGGAGAGCGAAGTCTTAGTAATAGGGTTCCGTTTTTACCCTTTAGGTACGGAACCCTAAAAAGAGATGAGTTTTTAAAAGATGATAATGTAAAAAGTTTTCATCATTGAGTTAAGCTTTATCTCGCTCTCCTCTCGGTGAAAGATGACATGTATGTCAATGGTCAGTTGGTCATCCAAGGATACTAAAAACCGTGTCAAGAAAAAGCCGGAACCAATAGGGAAGGGATGAAAATTCCGAAACCACTTGAATATTTTTCTGTTGTTAGGAATAACATTCCTCTGTGCCATTAAAAAATATCGATTTTTCTGTTCAGTCAGTGTAAAAAAATATTTGTATTAAATCACGTAAAATGACTCAACACAGCATGTCGTCGCTGTTTCTTTCACCTGGACCGTCTGATGTGTTAAAAAAATGTCATATGACAGTTGACCACTTAACTGCCACTGGTTTTTTTTTTTGTTGAATTTCGTTTCTATAATAGGCACGACGAATGGAAAAATCGCTGTAGCCCATCGGTTAGATTAGTAAAACACATTGTACACGGTTTTTTTTTCTTTTTTCTGAAAAACTATAAATGACAAAGATACAGCGCATTGAAATTTCGTATGACGTTACGGCTATGTACGATTTTTAACGCAAGAACTCCGGAACTTTGATGCTCCGTATCTTTGTGAATTTTTACTTTTTTGGTAAACCAAAAAAATATAGGTCTTTTATTTTTGGATAATTTAAAGACGGACTACTTACAAGCATACTTTTCTGACCCTGTCGTCACCCCTATTATACTACTATAATTGATGTATATTTTCCCCACCAGGTGCTAGAGTGGCTGCAGTCTATGGAAGGCCGCGTGGGCCGTTTGCAGCCCGTGGCCATCGACCTGGACGTGCTGAAGCAACAACAAGACGAACTGCGCCCGCTCGCTAAAGAGTACAGAGACTTCTCTGTCACCATTGACAAGGTAATTTTTCCATCAAGTGTTAGAATGACTGCGTTCCGTGGACGAAGGGTCTTCGACCTTCTTTGTCCTGATAATTAAGAATAAATGTTAATAATATATAGGGTCTAACAAAATATACTGATTTTTTTTAATAATGCATTCAGTCCGTGATAGTGAACAACTTTTCCAATGGAGCATATGACGAGATATGAAAAATAATTGTAGGCTTTCCATACAAACTCGAATCAGCTGATCGGTCAACTTGTATGGAAGGCCAAAAATTACTTTCATACTTCGAATATAAAAAGAGAGTAAACATATTAATCAATGTGAACAACTTTTACTATGGGACCACCCCTGAAATCGTAAAGAAAAAATCTGCCGCTTCATAAATTTTGGCACGGTAGGTTGTTTGTTTTGTATGGAGTTGAAGATTTTTTTACGATTTCAGTGATGGTCACATTGTAAAAGTTTTTCACATTGATAAGTATGTTTACTCCCTTTCGGGTTGATACTCCCTTTCCGTTACACATTGTATACGTGTTCCATTGGAAAGTTGTTCAGTATAATTTGTTTTGGCAACCTCCGTGGCGTAATGGTCAACAAGCTAGACCTCCAATCTGGAGGTTCTGGGTTGGATCCTCAGCCACGGCAAGTTGGGAAATGGCCTTTTTCAAATTTTCCTGGGTCTTGGGTGTCTATCTATATATTTATTTATCATAAAATATAGTATCGTTGGGTTAGTATCTCATAACACAAGCTTAAGCTTACTTTAAGGCTAGTTCAATCTGTGTGATACGTCCGTATATATTATTATTATAATGGACTGAATTTAATCTTAAAGCAGTTTCAGTAAATACTTTTTTTTTTTTTTAACTTAGGTGAACGAAGCAGGAGCAGTATATGACGCGCTGTCTCGCGGCGAGCGCGCAGACAGCCCGCACCGCAAGAGACAGCTGTACAGCCCTACCAAGAGGCAGACGCCAAGTAAGTGTTATATTCTGCATATTGCTTGTTTTTAGTAAGGCTTCTCAAACGTTTCTCAGTGTTTCTCGCTTATTTAAAAATCTTTTCTGAAATATTGACAAACATTAAGTCATTATTAAACCTTTTTTCACTGCCTAAAGCCAATTTCTTAAAAATACTGTAGGTGGCAAGACGTTAGAAACATTACAGTTTAGAACAGAACAAAGATATTTAATTTAGTTTTTCTTATTTTATCAGGTCGCACCCTAGATGGTCGCTCACCATCCCCCACCAAAGGTCACGGTCTAGTCAGCCCCGGATCCACACATTCCACCTCCAGTGGATTCTCGTCTCGCCGGTCAAGCCAAGAAGGATTCCATTTGGAAGGTAAACCATATTCTCTTTTCATTCTTCTTCTCAACTTCAGTGTTTCAGTTCTGTGATAGAAATTATTATATTTCTTTTTACACAGATGATGAATTTGTGGCTCGTCGGATTTGTTTGATACCATAATGATCTTGATATCATTAAACCATTCTGCGATCAGAATTTTCTATCTCTTCTCTCAGTTAGAGAGAGACGCACACTTCGTTCTACGAAAAGTTTTTGCGTAATTTCATATTGGCCTCTTACGACGGCCGTGGCAAATATACGATGTGATCATATCCTAGGCCAGAAACAACACCGCCGATTTGCTCTATGTTATACTATATTATACTACACGTATATAATATACTATGTATTGAACTAAGTCGAGAGTTCCTTTCAGAACTGTCGCCAGTACAACAGCAACTGTCAGAAATCAACAACCGCTACAGCCTGTTAGGAACCAAGCTGTCTGACAGGCAAGCTGAGATGGACGCGCTTAAAGAAGAGCTTAGGAAGCATATCGACTCTCTACGTGCCCTTAACACTTTCTTGGACAAGGTATGGCTAATGCCTCTTAATGTATTTCTCATTATAGTAATGTTGTGTAAAATGTTTCTCATGATGAGAAACCATAATGACAAGAGTCATCAACTATGGTTTTTACCATCGAATGAGAAGGATAATATAAAACAATATGAGCCAAATCAGTCAAGAGGTTGTCTAGATTGAGTTGTAAGGCTAAAGGTAATGGAGAGAACTTCTAATATAGTTTTTCATCTTTTGTTTTTTTATGGTTGTTTGTTGTTTTAAAATGAATTAATGCTCTTAGTCACAAAAATAATGGAATTAAAACCATAATGTTTTTTCTAGGTCCAAAGACAACTGCCCAAGGAATCCGTTCCGAACACTAAGGAAGAGGCCGACAAGACGATAAAACAGGCCAGAGCGGTTCTTGAGGAGATGTATGAGAAACAGAGCATCCTAGACTCCACTAAGACTCAGGTGAGTACACCAATCCCAATCTCCAATCCATGTAATCTATCTTCCATAGGTGGAGATCGACAACCAATTTAGATGGCCTGAAATTATGCGTCACCGGTTGCTTTTTCTGGGTCTAACTTTTTCTGCAGTAAAGCGAGGTCCATTTACTTATTTGTTACCCTGTACTTTCCCTGGCAAACATTGACCAACATTACTAAAAATAACTTTTTTTCAATCATCGTCCGTCGTTGCAATTTTTTTTCGCTTATCGAAGAATACTTATCTGGCATAACAGTATTCAACTCTTAACAAAGTTTAAACTAAAATAAAATTAACACCTGGTTGATACTAAATTGCTTACATTATTTATTATTTCAAGTCTATTAACTTAGTTTAAATGTTTTAATCTGAATAAAAAAATATATTTTTATAAAAACTTTTTGGTAGTTACGAAAAATTTGCTTGAGTGAATCAAATAAGTACTTTGTTTAGTTTTTTTTTTTTTTAATAAAAATTGGTAACGTCTTAAATCTTCCTATCAGGTCCGAGAACTGCTCCGTCGCAAGCAGAGCGTTGCGGGCGCCGACCAGCTACACCACGCCTGCGAGGACGTCGCCTCCAGGTGGAAGGCGCTTCACGATGCGTTCAAGGACAAGTCAGTGGAAATATTATTCATTTTATTTTATTTAAAAGCACAATTGTTTTGGTGAATCGCATGTTTTTACAGTCATCATATCATAACCGTAAAATAGATAGTGATAATTATAAGAATATGAACAAATCGCGAGAAACTTTTGTTTTCTCAGTGCCACAAAAAAGGATCTCACATTTCCTTCATTCATTTTCTAAATTAAATATTTTAATGGTTTTATTGTTTAAAAGAGAAAGTCGTACGCTTATTGCCACAAACATCTTCTTTTAATGTTTCTGACAATTTCTCAGTTAAAAATTATTTACATAACCGAAGATATTTTCTCAGGATCCCCCTTATAGAACAAATCCATTATTAATTAGTCTTTTCAATGTGTTTCTCATAATTTCTCGCTGCATATTTAAAAATGCATGAAAATATTTTCTCAGGATCCGCCTAATGGAAGAGATGAAGGACTTCCACGACACCCATAGCAACCTCTCTCAGTGGCTGGGAGCCAAGGACCGCATGATGACCGCGCTGGGACCCATCTCGTCTGACTCCAGAATGGTGCAGACCCAAGTACAACAGGTATAGTTTAAATTCAAAAACTCTATCTTTTTTGCGTGTAAGTGATGTTTGATTTCTGTAATTGCCACAAGGCACCGGATGTAGATGACGACAGTCATCTAATGACACCAGATATTTATACGAACAAAGTAACTCGCGATATTGTTTTTAAAAGTTTGAGTAACTTACAACCTTCGTAAAATTTCTCATAATCAAAATCTGCTAATAGATTTTTACACACTGTTACCAACCAAAACTATCAAATTTAATAAGAAAACCAATACACTATATGATTTACATAGATTCCCGCACTAGGTACAAGCCTGAATCGCGGGCAATCAGAAAGATCAGGAATGATCCTACCTTCGAGTAGTATAGTTATTCTAACGCTGATGTTTCCATTTTGTACTTATTAGTTTTTAAACTTAAATTTTCCCCGTCGCTAGTCCTAAACTGTAAATGTGCTTATTTAAATGGAAACATCACTTACACAATAACTATACTACTCAATTATGAAGGGAGACAGGTAGGATGAATGTGTTTCTCAACTGTGGTACAAACTACAAACATTCACTTTTTTTACAAGCTTTTATTTTGTTTCACCTGTCCCGTTGTCTGTCGGTCTGCCTGTCTGTCTGTAATTAAATCTTGCAAGTTAAAATTGACTCACTTACCGGCTTCCAATTAAACTGAAATTTTGTAAGCATACGTATATCGCGTGACAATGCAATCCTATGATGACATGTAGCTGATATGATGATGGAGTCGGAAGGTGGCCATAGGAACTCTGAAATGACACAACGTAACCCTATCGAGTTTGGGCTCGTTGGATTAATCTCGAAGAGCACTTTAAATTTTAAGTTGATTGTTTTTGATAAAAGCTTGTTTTAAAATTTTTTTTTTCAATAATTACTTGTTTACTCACTAAGCAGTGTTCTCTTTTGTATCCCAGGTCCAAGTCCTTCGCGAGGAGTTCCGTAGCCAGCAGCCTCAACTGACCCACTTGGAGGAAGTGGCGGCAGCTGTGCTGGAGCGGTTGGAGCCGCGCTCACAGGACGCCAATAAGCTAAGGCAGAAGGTCAAGGAGTTGCAAGACAGGTGGAACGACCTGCTCAACAAGTAAGTTGATCTTTGGAAATCATTTTTTAAGTAAAAATAAATATATAGGTACAAATTACACTAATTGAGTCCCAAAGTATGTTCGAGACTTGTATTATGGGATACTAACTCAACGATAGTTTATTTTTGTAACAAATACATAAATAGGGCTGGATCTCATTTTTGAGGTGAATTTTGGCTAGTTCGACGCACGGTAGGTTAATAAGTCAAAAGTCGTATGCACAGCATGCAAACTGAATGGGACTTTAGTACTAATAAATAATATTATTTTATTTCAAGCAATTCGTGCCCCACTGCTGGGCAAAAGCCTCCCCTCTTGAATAAATACAAATAAATAAATCAATCAGTGTAATTTGTCCCTATATATTTATTTATTTATTTATTTAAATATATAGGGACAAATGACACTGATTGAGCTAGCCCCAAAGTAAGTTCGAGACTTGTGTTATGGGATACTAACTCAACGATACATATTTTATAACAAATACATATATAGATAAACATCCAAGACCCAGGACAATTTGAAAAAGGCCATTTTCCAACTTGCCCTGACCGGGGATCGAACCCGGGACCTCTGGGTGGCGGACTAGCATGGTGACCACTACGCCACGGAGGTCGTCGAATTGTACTGGGTACAATTTAGCTAATGTCCTATTCAAGGGTGATTTTTCTGTACTTTAGTACTATTATTTTATGGTATAATCAGTTGTCTCATCCCCTTTTAAAAATTTTCTTTCTTTCTTTCTTTTCCCAAGAAATTTATAGCGAAATACGAAAGAAAAATTTAGGCTCTCATTCAAACCGAAGTAGTCACGTAATATCGTTACTATGGAAAAAAAATTATTTTCGTGTTTCGATCATTATTTAATTATATGTTATTAGAGCCTGATGTGCAAAACATACTAAAAAGACTTTACGATCGACTTTTTTTACCTACAGACTAGAAAAACGCGCCGAAAGTCTAGGCGCTGCAGCTGACACTTCCCGCGAGTTCGACGCCGGGCTGGCTCGGCTGCGAGACGCGCTGCAAGCCATCGCTGATAAGCTTGACGATATTGGCATGGAGAAGGAGCCCACTGAACAACTCAGGAAGATCGAGGTACGTTCACGCTGACGTACACTAACGTTAGTTGTCAATATATCGGTGGATTTGTGAAAAAAAGTTGTTATCGTATTTTTTCTTTTCTCTAAGTAATCAAAAATGACGGAGATGCATTTCGCGCATTTTCATTTTGCTAAATACTACCGAAATGTTGGCATTATTGTAGTAGAAAGAAGACACGAGGTAAACACCACGTAGTGATTAACTAATTGCAGTAAACATTACTTGAACTACTCCCCCGGCAATGCCTTACTTCCCGTCCTCTGCACTAATGTTCTATTTCGAAAAACAACTTTCATTAGTTTAACAACATCGGTTCATTCGTTTGTGAGTTTTCGATAGACAGACATGTGTCTATCTAATGTAGATACGCATGTAAAACTGAACTTTTTTACCTTTTTTGCGTTAATTTTATCAATAAATTGTCTCTCAAATACGATTGTGGTTTCTCAGAGCCAGAACGCCAACTGGAAGGAATAATTGTTTCTCAAATGCGTTTTGTTTTTCATAGAACCTAGAACGACAACTGGAAGGCCAAAGACCACTACTGGCCGACCTGGAGGCCGCTGGAGCAGCGCTGGCCAACGTGCTGGCCGAGCCATCCGCCAGACAAGACATTGCCAGCAAGCTGGCCGCGGTCGCCAGGCAGTACGATGCTTTGCAGAGGAAATTGGACCACCGCAAGGCTGAGATCGAAGCTGCGCTCAAGTGAGTGTACTTACTTTACTCATCTTCATTTCAGCCGCAGCAAAGATAATAATTACTAACGTAACAGATACCTAACGCCATGGAAACTATTAGAAGGCCTAAAAGTAGGCAAAACTGAAGTTGCCGGTAGGCACACAGAGATGGCAGCACACACGACTAGTAAACGGTGACAAAGAAAGTGTTGAATATGCTTTAAACATATTTATTGCATTTCATATAAGTCATCTTTAATTTAATTTAATTAAGTACATTAATAGCAATAAAAGATTTTAACGCTTTATTAAAGTTCTATACCGCCATCTAGTGACGAAGAAGAGAAATAATTATGTTTATAAGGATGGGTAGGCATGGCCGCAGGAAATCCACTTTATGCCAATTTTAACCCTTTTACCGCGAGACTTTATATAAGTTGTCGTGCCCCCAGCGTGAGGGGTACTAAATCTAAAATAAATACCTACAACCGAAAAGGGATGTGGTTACTTAATTTATGTGCAATACGAGCACTTTTTTTGTAGGAAATATCCGACACTCGCGAAATCGGAATGTTTGTCGGATAAATCTGACGTTAGCGGTGAAAGAGAAGCTGAGTGTACAGTGGACCAAAGAGAAACCTGGGCCGGCACTCTATATATCTTTAAATTTTCTATTAAATTCAAAGAAATATTAACACGAAAACGTATATTCAGAAAGATTACTTTGTACAGTTCTCTACTTCCCACTTGTATTTTTGTCCTGTGTTTATGTACAATAAAGATTTTACAAAGAAACACAAAATTTAAATGAAATCTTTCTAAATATAATACATTTTTAGGTAAATATTATTTTGATTTTAAGAGAAAATTCAAGATATAGGTAGAGGGACGGCCCAGGTATCTCGTTGGCCCACTGTACCTTAACGGAAAAATTCAATAAATTCCTTCGCAAATCAGACTGCCACTAGAATCTCAGTCGCGGCTAATAGCCAGGGCTATGCGTTCAGTAGTGGTTCGTGGGGCTGAATCGCTTGACCAAGGTTGCAGTATTTTGAGGTGGTCACTAGTGATACAAGACTAATGAACATTTTAGTGACCTAATTTGCGCAGAAAGGTAACTCAAGTGAGTTAACTAAAATGATTTGCTATCCGATCTAACTCTTGATCGGATAGCAAATCATTAGTTTTGGCATTCACATAAAGAAAAACCATTTTACTGTCTTGACGCTTAAAAGATATGACACCTCTTTGAACGAGAGATTTCACTTTTTCTGTTTAGCAATCTCACTTTTTCTTCTTCTCGAGTCGAACGGCATTAAGTGTAATTTAACTATAATAAATTTGACCACCGTTTGGCCACGGTGACTCCCCGGTCATATGCCTCATAAAGGTCTTGCAATGTGCAGGAAGTGGGGCTTTTTGGGCAGGCAATCTCGCTAACGAAACATTTTCTCCCACCAGGGACGGCCGCAACCTCGAAGAGAACGTGTCCCGCACGCTCGGCTGGCTACAGTCCGAACTTGGGGCGTTACCAGCGAGACTCCAAGTATCAGCTGACTCCGACAAACTAAAACAGCAGTTGGAGCGCCATGAGCCTTTGTACAGAGACTTAACGCAACGGGAGCACGAGCTCATCATGTTGCTCGACAAAGGTCAGTATTTCTATCCATCCTCAAAGACGTTTTTGTAGAAAATGCTGCAGTACAGTTTATTGTCGCTTCTTCTGTACTTGCGCTTAGGAAGCGGCAGTAAACTTAGTTGTAAGTAAATGATCTGACGTCAACAACTACCTAAATAATCAAGTGATACAAATATCCAAAGATAAATAAATGATTCTTGCGGCCCTGGGCTCTGTCTGCTTAGTACCGCAAGCCCCTTAATTCTCTGTCTGCCCTTTTAGGGATAAAGAGTTGATAGTATGTATGTCTAGTTATAACGAAATAGAATCGTGATGAAATAAAAAAAATATATAATTCTTTTTCTCAGGGGCGCTAGTTTGCGTTACGTTTTTCTTATTTTAGTTTCATAGCTTAGAACCTTTTTTTCTATCACTTTCAATTGACAGTGCAACACCAAAAAATTTATAAAATATATCTTTCAAAATGGGGAAATACTCTGTTCACATACAAAGGTTGCCAAATAAATTAATGCACCTCACCATATTGTGGAAAAAATCTGAACTAAATTTAGCATGGCATTGCCCAGAACACAGATTAAAACTATCGATGGCGCCATCATTTCAGATCCACTAACTTGATTGTTGAGAAAAACAATAACTTCGATCAAATCTAAAATAAGAATTTCTCAAATGTTTGTTTGTTATTGCATCAGGTCGTGAAATGGAGAAGAAACCAGCGCACCAAGGCCTGCGCAAAGACCTGGACCGCATCCAGACACAGTGGGACAAGCTCAAGCGAGAGATCGTCGACAGACACACCAGACTACAGACGGCCATGGTGAGAATTTTTTTTTTCTTTTTCTTTAATGGTAGAACAAGGTAAATCCTCTACAAATAGAGAAAAATGGAAGTCTACAGGGGATGGGACACGGAGGGCTAAATTAAAAAAAAGTAAAATGGTGGCTATATCTGCCATTATTTACCCATTTCCGCCCATTGTACTCATTTACAATAAAGAGTTATCTATTTAGTTTGCAAAAATGAGAACTAGTCTCTTCGTTCATTTGCGATAGAGGTTTATAGGAGGTTTCCTTAACGCAGTTATTCGCTGTAGCTGTCCGAATTGAATAAATTTAATGTTGTTTTATCATCAGGAACACTGCCGCAAATACAGCAAAGCGCAGGAATCGTTCGTGCCGTGGCTGGGCGAGGCCGAGGAGCGGCTCGCCAAGTTACCGCCAACTGCCTTCAACAAGAAGGACGTCGAGAAACGCCTCAGAGAGTTGCAGCACATCCGCAACGACATCTGGAAGAGGTAAAATAGCTTTTGATGAAGTAAATATAAAGATCAAAATGGAATGCCGACTTCGAGTACAATAACTAGTGTATTCTGCTTTGAAATTTGTCTTTTGTAAATTCTAACAGATTCTAAGGTAAGGTGTAGATAAAAAACCCTGCAATGTATCATTTGAATTTCTTCACAGGTCCGGAGAATACGAAAACAACAAGACTCTGGGTGAAACGTTCATCTCTGCGTGTGACGTCGATCAAGAAATCGTGCGGAAGCAGCTAGACTCGCTGAAGGAGAGATGGGACAGACTCAACAACGGTTCGTAGTAATTCTTTACATATTTCAAGTAATGTATGACCTCTTTCATCTCCAAGGGATATCGTAAGAGAGGTCATCAACATATTACGTCAAAAAAATTAGGTAGGTGGGGGGTTAATGCTTTAGGGTCAGTACACACCGAGACGGAACATTTTGGGTCTTGCAAAGCAAATAGTCACCTTTAGTGTGATGGTGGGAAAAACAATCAAAATAGTGATGGTTTGCTAATCGCATCGATTGTTAAATACATGAATTAACGTGAACATGAGCTTTTCTTCGCACATTAGCCAAAAGTGACTGTTTTTCGCAAATGTGTGAAAAAAGCTGCACGTTCTCACTTTAAACTGAAAATAGTAGTTCATAAAATAGTTTGAAGGGTTATCTAGGGCTTATTCAAGACAAAACTTTAGATGATATCTGTAATGTTTGTATTTTAATTAAAACACCCGATGGCACGATAGTACTTTAATATTATTTCTTATTTTAAAATTACAATGTATGCTTGCGAGACACATCATATAAGCGAGAGTGATCAGCACAGATTACTTAGACAACTATCGGCAAGGCCGTGACACTGATGTATGTCAAGTTGACAATGACACATGTTCCGATACTACAATATCTCCGTATCCTTTCAAATAATTGATGTTAAATGGGGGCAGCACATTACCCCGAAAAATTCATGAATCCTAACTCGATTCGCACTTTCGCCCATACCCTCTGCTTTTACGAACCGCGTGGAAAAAGAGTAGCAGCTAGTAAATTCAAAGTTTTCCCTTTTCTACCATCAAGGAAGCAACATCTTCAGTGATTACTCATCAAACTTGTATCCTACAGAGGTGCTCCAACAAGTGGAATTCCTGGAGAGCACCGCGCGTAAGCTCGGCGAGTTCGCGGAGCGCGTGCGCGGCGTGGAGACTCCGCTGCAGCGCTGCGAGGAGAGGCTGCAGGACGCTCTACACGCACCGCCCGCGCAGGCTGCAGAGGCCGTGGCCAGGATCGCTGATCAGATCCACGCTCTCAGAGCTCCATTACAGGTATCATTCAAAACAAAAACCAAGGAGACCACACTTTTAATCCTTCAACAACTGCAATTTTGCAAACCCATTGTAATTTTTTTTTATCTGAGTCGAATTCGGCCGTCTGGAAGGTGACAGGACAAAAAGGTTTTTTTGAAATCAGTCCAGGCGACTTGGACTCATCGGGAAACATACATAACAAGTTGATTTGCAGCCAAATTAAAAACCCCCGACGACACTATCTAGTGATAAGTGCCGGAACTACATAATACTCTAATCCTTAGTGCCATCTATTATTTTCCAAGCAAATCATGCGTTTACACCTAATTAATAACTTTTAAACGACTGAACCGATTTCCATAAACATGTCTAAAAACTACCGCAAGGGAGGTTGCTTTCACGTAAAAAAAAACCGCATTGAAATCGGTCTATCCGTTCGAGCGCTACGATGCCACAGACAGATAGACGTTAGCGTCAAACTTATAACACCCCTCTTTTTGTCGGGGGTTACAAAAACATCTTTTCTGAAGTCGGTTAAAATATAAAGTAAAAAAAGGCCCTTCAAACACGTAAATTTTATTTAAAAAAGTGAAGCATTGCTGGTGTAAAAAAATCCTTGTAAAACTAGTTCGTAGTTACTTCGAATGTGTACTGAGGCAAACTCAAACGATAGAAGCAGTCTTCTTTCATTCAGAAACGTTCATAAATTCTTATCGTTTACAGAGCATCAATGCAGCTGCAGATGACATCGTGACCCTCGCACTGGAATGCGCCGGTCCGGACACAGCTTCCCGCGCCAGACAAGTGCTAGAAGAACAGGCACAGGCTCTGGGAGATAGGCTGGATGATTTAGAGGCTAGAGCTGGAGACGCCAAGGGAAGACTGGCTGGTGCTGCGGAAGCAATGCAGCATTTCCAGGTAAATTTTGAAAATCTTCAACAGCGTTTTGCGGATGATATGGTGCCTGGCAGCTCTGTAATATGTGGTTGTGATAAGTGCTGGAAAAGTAGTCTCGTGCCTTAATAAATAGATCTTAGAAAGTAAAAAACTTGTGAGTACAGCCATAAATTTTAAGTGTGTTATTTTTTAATTATTTCATAGGTTTCAAAATATTTAAAGTGTTTGTTTTGATACAATATAGAAGATCACAACCGATTTTTCTTTTCAATGACTTATAGTACAACTTTAAATTGAAATAAAAATTGAGTTTTGACAATATTTAAAACCTTATTCTCCATTACAGGACAAAGTCAAGAGCCTCTCGCATGACTTGTCTGACCTAGAAAAGGAGTTGGACACCATGAAGCCCCCAGGCCGCGACGTCAAGACCGTCAAACAACAGATAGACGACATCGGCCGCTTCTACAAGCGGTTGGAGAAGGCTGACGACCTTGTTGGAGATACTGAAAGAGCAGCTGAGACACTGGTAGATGGCGGATATGCTTTGGACACGGCTAAGACCAGGGATCAGGTAAATAACAAGTTTCTCTTGACAATGTAGTGTAACAACAAACTTTATTTTTGCCATGCAGTTTCCAATCAAGGATTCTACAAGGATAGATTCCACTTGCGCCTTCGGATTTGTTAATTTGTTGGATGTATCTCGCTAGGGATAAATGTGTCCGTAAAGCATTATGTTTCTGAGGTGTCTGTTTTGACATGTCTACTATATTTTAATTTCTGATGTAAACTTTTATTTCTCAGGTGGAAGGACTTCGCAAACAGCTCGCCAAACTGGACGAGCGCGCGCGCGCCAAAGAACAAGACTTGGAGGACACCCTCAGCAAGCTGGAGGCCTTCTACAAGGCCTACGACTCTGTTATGGATGATGTACAAGAGGTAAGATATTTAAAAGGTTCATGAATCATATATGATTAGTGTAAACTGTTTCTCATGAAGCATATATGATTCGAAACAATAACTATTGTTTTTTTATTTAGACACAGAGAAAGGCTTAATACCGACAGTCACAGATCTTCCTAATTTCAATATGTAAAGATTAAAAAGATATACTTTAGCCATTCATCGCACACAGCTTGCAAGACTCTCATCAAGATATCCAGATCTAGAATGCTTTTCCATCTTAACGCCCAACGTTAAACGTGGCCTTTGGTTCTAGCAGTCCTAGGCTCTGTTTACCCCTTTATAAAGTCAGTAGACATTCTAAAATTTCATATCTTTCAGGCATCAGAACAAGTCCGCAGCCTGAAGCCCGTCTCGTCCGAGGTGGAACAGATCCGCGCCCAACAGAAAGACTTCGCGGAGCTTAAACGCCGCACGCTCGAGCCTCTCGGACAGAACGTGGCGCATTGCAACAAGATCGGACAAGGACTGGTCAGATCTGCACTGCAAGGAGTCAGTACTCAAGTGCTGGAGAAAGATCTGGAGAAGATGAACGACAAGTGGAACGCGCTCAAAGAGAAGGTAAGGCGTTCAAAAGCCTAACAATATTAGAGAAACCCCAGTATTTCAATGAGTGTTTTTAACCAGATAGCAGCGCATTGAAGTCGGGTCTAATAAGCTGCTGTTATTGCATACGCTTGTCGGAGCAAAATAACGTGTCGATTGATGAACCAATGACAACAGTCAATTGGACCTGACGTCACTGTGCTGCCATCTGTTGTCCTATATTTTTTGAAAACCTTCATTCATTAGAAAGATCGAAGTAACATAGATTTATCACAACAGAAGCAGCCCCAACCAGCGAAAATAATCCAACTCAATTATAAATAATTTAGAATAAATTTTGTTTTTAACTTTAGTTTATAGTGTTTCCGTATACCTGGTGAATGGTGTAATTTGTGTAAAATTACGAGAAATAAACATTTCTTGGAGTTTCTCGCGGTAACACGTCGTCTGTTTGACAGATGAACGAACGCGAGCGTCGTCTTGACGTGGGTCTGCTGCAGTCGGGCAAGTTCGCTGAAGCGCTCGCTGGACTCGAGAAGTGGCTAGCGGATACGGAGGACATGGTCAACAACCAGAAGCCGCCGTCAGCTGACTTCAAGGTGGTGAAGGCGCAACTACAGGAGCAGAAGGTAGGCATTAAAATTCTATGTACCTAATCCGTTACCCTATATAGATGACAAATATGTATGACGTGCTAATATGAATACCCAACATTATTACAAACAAGAAATTTACTAGACAGGCAAATAAAAAATAACCGGCTAAGTGCGAGTCGGTCTCGCGCACTAAGGGTATCATACCATTATCTAAAAAAAACACGTTGTATAGGAGCCTCACTTAAATATTTATTTACTGTCTAGCTATCACGGTTCTTGAGATACAGCCTGGTGACAGACGGACGGACGGACAGCGGAGTCTTAGTAATAGGGTCCCGTTTTTACTTTTTGGGTACGGAACCCTAAAAATACGGTGCCATACTTCGGGGGAAGGAGTAAAATTGAAGAAGTAAACCAATCCTTCAGAAAATAGACAAGTGATATTAAGTTAAGCTGTATTTCTCAATCATTTCTCGCCTCTTTATTATACAAAGTATGAAGTCGTATTTAGATTAATCGCAGTTGTGTCTTTCGCAGTCGTGCATCTGTCAGACTCTATCGTAACGTATCTACTTGAATTAAGGTCGAAAGTTGAATATTTTGTATTTTAATGCTAATTATGTATTTGTATGCCAACAGTTCCTCAATAAGATGCTGATGGACCGCCAGAACTCCATGTCCTCTCTGTTCGCGATGGGCAACGAGGTCGCTGCGGGATGTGAACCGGGCGAACGGAAGGCTATAGAGAAACAGCTGAAGGGGCTCATGCAGAGATTCGACGCATTGACAGATGGAGCGCAACAGAGAATGCTGGCTTTAGAACAGGCCATGAGGGTAAGTTCCAATAAGATTAGAAGTTCATATTTCTTTCCTTCCTTTTGAAAATCGTCCATTAGATACAGCACTTTATTGCCATGCCAGGCAATAAACTAATTTATGTTAAGTTATTTAGGTAGGTACTTAAAAGTTTTAGGATAACTTTTGAGTCGCATTATTATTATTGCTAAAGTTCTAGTTTCTGATTATTTAACATGTTTCATATTAATTTGAAAATGTGTGAAATGGGTGTAATGGGAAAATTCAACACAACAATGAAAGTAACAAATATGAGTATCGACTAACATTGTGTTAGCAGTTTACTGTCACAAAAGTTCAGTGTTGAATATGAGAAACAGATAAGAAATGCGAGAAACCCATTATCGAAAATAAGGGTTTCGTCTATAAATTATCTCTAGGAATGTGTTATTCATGAAACTGTAATGTTTCTCAGGTTGCCAAGCAATTCCAAGAGCAGCTCCAGCCGCTGGTGGAGTGGCTGAGCGCGTCAGAGCGCAAGGTGAAGGCGCTTGAGCTGGTGCCTACTGATGAGGAGAAGATTCAGCAGAAGATCAGGGAGCACAAGGTACGATAGCAGATTTTATTTACTAGGAATTGAGTCAAATTAATGAAAAATTGAATGGATTGCATAAAGAATGATATGGATTGTAAAATGTAACAAATTCAGTGAAATAAAATAAGAGTTAAATGAAAAAGACGCACATCCTGTCCCGACCCCACGTAAGGGGTAAGGTGAGGAAGTTGGGTCAAAATAATTTATTAGTAAAATAAATTGTTATTACCGTGATTTTAGATTTGTTAATGACGAAAAACTCCTAATAAAATTGATTTGACATGTTGTTTACTGCGGAATGTTTTAAAATATGTAATGGAGATGTAAAGTGAAAAAAAAAATTTTGACTCTGACTGTAGATTATTAAAAAGTATGATATACGTATTTTTTTCTTTTTTCTGATCAGCAAATATTGACGAAGATACAGAAGATAAGTTTTTAAACAAAGGTGACTTAAATCAATCCTACTCCGAAACTTTCAAGCGCTGTATTTTTGTGAATTTTTACTAACTACTTTGCTAAACGAAAAAATATAGGTCCCTTATTTTCAGATAATCTAGTTGACGGACTAAATAAAATAATATATTTTTACCCTGTCCACATCGATATTGAAAATTTTGTATTCAGTTTGTATAAATCATTCTCAATATAAATGTTAACACAACAAATGACATCTATCTACAACGATACCGTACCGATTTTAAATTTCTGATGTTTTTCCCTAGGCTCTACACGAAGATATCTTATCCAAGCAACCAGCGTTCAAGCAGCTGACTGAGACGGCGTCTACTCTGATGGGTCTGGTCGGCGATGACGAGGCCACGGTGTTAGCTGACAGACTACAAGCCGCTACTGACAGGTAAGCAATGTCAATGTAAATCCAGTGTCTTTTTCTCTGTCTTTTATTAGTAAAAATGTCTCGAGTCAGTAAATTTTTAGTACAGATTGCAAAACATCGTGAGTACTTTTTGAACCGTAGCAAAATAAATCTTACTAGTGAGGCCTAAATGCCATTATAGAAATAAATAAAAAGCAACAATTAAACTAATTGTTTATATGTGATGCAAATGTGATTAGTAGTTTATTTTGTGAGATTTTCGACAACGGTTTTGATACTAATTTTATCAAATAGCACTTATACTAGATTTTTCGCTTACGTATTTTGAAGTGATTTGAACCATTTATCTCTGTTGACATTGACTACTATTT
Organism: Acrobasis suavella; assembly: GCA_943193695.1. Taxonomy (NCBI): domain Eukaryota; kingdom Metazoa; phylum Arthropoda; class Insecta; order Lepidoptera; family Pyralidae; genus Acrobasis; species Acrobasis suavella. The sequence continues at coordinate 10,658,221 of OW971951.1, forward strand.
CATGGCTAAGAGTAACGCAGTTTTGCTTTCATCGTAGAAATATAGTAAATGCTAGCGGTTGAACTATAAGTAGAGTAGTTTCTCTTAATTCAAATGCTTTGGGGCTCAATCAATGAAATTTGTCTTTAGCTCTCTATTAGACCACTTGTAGCAGAAGACTTAATAACATAGGAGATTTAGTCAAAATAACATTTGAGACTACTTAGATGAGTTGCTATTTAAACGAGTTCCAAGTTGTGTTTTAGACAAGTTTCTACATAGACTATTTGCGATTAAGACCATTCGAGTCTAAATCTTAGTATAAATTATATCTAAACTGTACGTTTCTTCCCAGATACCAAGCCCTAGTCGACCACAGTCTCAACATCGGCGACTTGCTGGACAAGTCCCGCAAGGGTCTCCGTCACTTGGTGCTGACCTACCAGGACCTATCAGCCTGGATGGACAGCATGGAGCAGTACCTCGCCAAGAGGAAGGTCCTGCCAGTCCATATGGAGAAGCTCTTGAGACAAATGGAAGAGCTTGCTGTAAGTTTTACGTTATAGACTGATTTTCGTCTTCGCTTCTTGGTGCGAATTGCTCTTGGATGCCTAAATGGACAGCATGGAGCAATACCTCGCTAAGATGAAGGTTCTGCATGTCCATATTATTCACCAGGTTTTTAACGAAAAGCGCGTTTAAGCTTTCCGGACATCAACTGGTAAATCGTTCCATAGTTATATAGTTCGGACGAAAATTAGACTTGAGGTAAGCAGGATTATAAATATAAATAGATTATAAATCCTCTTTTCTGTTTCTACAGGAAAAGACCGAAGAGATAACCTCCAAGCAAGAAGAGGTGGACAGCACCGTGGAGTCCGGCTTGGAACTGATGAAGCACATCTCAGGGGACGAAGCCCTGCAGTTGAAGGACAAGTTGGACGCGCTGCAGAGGAGATACAACGACCTGACGAGCCGAGGAGCTGAGTTGCTGAGGGTGGCCACTGAGACCTTGCCTTTGGTGCAGCAGCTGTACAATAGCCACAGCAGGTAAGGTTTAAGTCTTATTTACACAGTGGAAGTTTCCTGCCTGATGCAAACAGTCCGCTAGTTTCCAATAACTCAATTCAGTAACTTTTTTCTAAACGTCAAAACAAACATTGTCTATGGGATTTGTATAAAACAACACGTCGTGACGTCATAGTTTCTTGAAGTAGTCTTCAAGAAACTATAACGCCACGACGTGTTGTTTTATACAAATAATATAACAGCGCTCCTATTCAGTTTTTCTGCAATATCAGACGTAAACCACATTGAAAACTGATATGGTCATGACAAGTGACATTATTTTGTGAAGTTTTATTTTCATAACAGTACTGTTAAAGACAACAAAATGCAGAAAAAAAAAACGCAATTCCTAAAAGGGCAACACCTGGGGGAATTCTTCAAAAATTCAAAATCTACAATTCCAGTGTTCTCACATTCACGTCATTAACGGCTAAGACACATTTTTAGGGCTCCGTAGTAAACAAGGAACCCTTATAGTTTCGCCACTTCTGTCTGTCTGTCCGTCCGCGGTTTTACTCAGCGACTATAAGTACTAGAAAGCCGTGATTTGGCATGGATATGTATATTAACTATGTGGAAAAAGTAGTAAAATAAAATATTGAAAATATTTTTTTTAGGGTAGCTCCCATACAAGTGAAAAGACAATTTTTTTTTCTCGATTAACCAAGCATGTGGGGTATCGTTGAATAGATCTTTCATTATGAGCTTATAAACACCGTTTTTCAATTTAGCGATCAGTTTTTGAAATATTTGGTTTTAAAGTGAACATTTTTGTTAGAGTCAAGTGTCCCCCCCATCTATCTGCTAAACGGTTATATATGGACACGTGAAAAAAATCACAGCTATATTTTATGTAACGAATTTTAAAGGAAAACTATCAGAGCTAAGTAGGGTTTACAAATTAATAAGTTATAGGCGATCAAATGTACGCGGAAAAATAAAACTTCTTACAAATTCAATGGAAAAATCGTTTTCAGGCGTTTTCACTGGCATAAACCCAAAGTTGGCATTCGTTACTACGGAACCCTACACTGCGCGTGGCCCGACACGCACTTGGCCAATTATTTGTAATCTTCTTTCTTACATAATATCAGTCCTATGTATTTACAGTCCTTTTATTTACTTCCCAGTATAGTTAACATATAAATAGTTAGCAGATAGGGAAGTCCCTTAAGTATTAAATAATTTATTTTTTGACCCAGGATAGTACCCAATTGTCTTATACCTTTTCCTTCTTCCCTAGACTTACTGACTGGATGTCAGGTGCGGAGTCAGTTCTCCAATCCGTGGATCCGCGCGAGGAAGACATTCTGAGGTTGGAAGCGGAGATCCAAGAGTTCAGGCCCGTCCTAGACAACATCAACCTGATTGGACCTCAGCTGTGCCAGGTACAAAACTAAAAAATCTAAAACCTACCTCAAAAAATATTTATTTATTCACTCTTCAAAAAGACACCGGCGACATAGTTTATCGAGTGCTATTATCGGTTTCTCGATCTAGGTTAATGAGCAGGATAGAAGTACTCTGTCGCGCGATACAAATTTTATCTAGATCTATCCACGGTGCCATTCTGTGGGGGCTGGATACAAGTTCTCGTGCATTTCTCGTGACGTTCTCACTGAGAAGTAGCCGTTAAAAAAAATCCAATAATTATTTTCCTACATATATGGCTAGGATTGGGCTAGACATGGTCTAAAGGCTAGCTCTCCTATTCATAAAAAAATACAACCGTTTGCTAAACCTATTTTAGCTAAAACATGTTTTGTCCCTTTTACTCTTCTCAATATTTGATATTGAAAGAACGAGACAAAACATATTTTAACTAAAATAGGTTTAGCAAAAGTTTGTAATTTTTTATGAATTTGGGGGTAGATGTATAACACATTTTAAATTGATGTGTAAATTTCTGTGTACAGATTTCCCCTGGAGAGGGCGCCACCCATATAGAGGGCATTGTGACCCGCGACAACAGGCGGTTCGACACCATCGCCGAGCAAGTGCAGAGGAAGGCTGAGAGGCTGCTCCTCAGCAAGAAGGTAAACCGAATCATAAAATATGCAAGTATTGCAAGTGTGGCAAATCACTTCAAAGTGTGGTGCACTACGTTCAATTTCTAGGTGCAAAAACATTTGCACCAACCTTAAGCTATTTGAAGTACCATCTTCAAACTAAAACTAAGAACTAAACAAAGAAGTTCTTTTTATAAAACATTTTTACTGAGTATGGCTTTTGCTTTTTTTTTTCTTTTCTTTATGTTTCTTCTCCTTTTGTGATGTTCTTCTTAAAAGTTCTCATTTTTTTCAAAACTTTCAATGAAACCTTGTCTGTTTGTGTCAATGTCAATCAAAATTAACAAGTGTGTTCTTTTTGTAGCGCTCTCTGGAAGTAGTAGGAGACATGGAAGAAGTCCTGGAATGGCTGCGAGCGGCCGACGCTCAACTCCGGGACGCCGAGCCACCGAGCAGTGTGCCTTCGAGAGTGAGGGCCCAGTTGAAACAACAGAGACCGTTGAATGATGACGTGGCTGCCCAGAGAGTCAGGGTTAGGGATCTGCTCAGTCAAGCTAAGAAGGTGATTGTTATTTCTCAATTACTGTTTCTCACACTGTTTATAATTTTTTATATATCCTGTGTATTTCTCAGGCAACATTGATCTCGATTATTATTTTTCCCTTTTATAATAACCAATTACTCAGGATTTCTCGGTCAAAAACTTCGATTCTCAAGTCAGTGACTTGCCTTTATTTCTTTTTTATAAAAGATAAGGATATTCAATGAAATCTTGCGTCTGATCTCAACGAACTCTATTCTTTTATTATATTTGTACATCTAAACGCGTTTCCAGTTACCTGAGCTATGCTGCTTCAAAGCCAGGGATGCGTTTATCCGCTTTTTCTTTTTCAAATGTTATAGTTTGCGTTCTTTCTTTTATAATATTGTTTACCTAACCGGCAGGTCCTCCGCGAAAGCCACTCATCTGAAGAGACCGCTGTCATTCGCGAACGAAGCGACGAACTTAGGGAAATGATGGAGGAGGTCGGGCAGCTTAGCGCTGACCGCCTCGCGGCCTTGGAGCAGGCTCTGCCTCTCGCTGAACACTTCGCCGATACTCACCACGGGTATGTATTGCTTTGATGAACTTTCAATTTATCAGGTTGACCCCACATCTGAATTCAATTTTATGTTTTTAAACAATTTTATGTTAGAAAACGGTGACACCTGCCCGGCTTTAGGAAACACAAAAAGAAGTAAATTTTATTTGAATTAGTCGAACACCTAGGTTTTGTGTGCTCACTCTACTAATTTAGGTTGTTGGTCCCACTTTTGATGACATTAGAATTGCTGAACTTAGAGAAACTGGGCTGGCAAAATGTCGGTATGTTCAATATCTAGCCTTAGCTGCAATCACACCGTAGTGAAATCCTTCTTCTGACATTTGGACAGTTTTGATTCTTCATTGTTAAATGATGCAACGTTTAACCTATATTCTCCTTCTTTTCTCTCCGTTTATTCCTGCTCCTTCCTTTTATCTCTGTCTAGTCCAATCTGCGACCAATTATTTTTTAATGATTTATATTGTCAAAAGTTAGGCAAAAAAATCTAATGGTTACGATGATTTTTGTTGCAGCTTGTCATCGTGGCTGGACGACATGGAGAAACAAATCGAGATGCTCGCCATGCCCGCGCTCAGACCCGAGCAGATCGCACAGCAGCAAGACAAAAATGAGGTGAGAGAGAACTTTATACTGAAACTCTTTTTATTGCTTACATTTTCTTAAATATCTCGACACGTCAATACTTCAATTGATATATTGTTTTATTTTTGCGTCGTTCATATTTAGCGTTTCGATTGTGCCTTTCTGCAGCATTTTAAGAGCATTGTGACTTGAGAGACAAAAAAAGCGGTAATCAATCCGAATGTATGTTTTTTTTGTATGTTCTTCCCCGATTACTTGAAGACGCCTGGACTATATATATATATATATATTGAACAAAATCGGTAGAGTAATTTGGTTTGTAGTTGGTTTAAAAAAAACCTAACTTTACCCATGGTTGCTAATTCACTACTACGCAATTTCTTAAAAGTAATTTTTTATCGTTATTAATGACCCTTTTGCCGTCATGGTCGCTGGCAGACAATAGTAATTGTGAAAAAATCATATTAAAAAATCGTATAGTAAATTTTTACTTTGGTTTAATACAGTGTTAAAATAAAAAGAAATAAGTAAACAATTTCTCTCTATCCAGATGCTGCAATCGTCGATCGCCGGGCACAAGCCATTAGTTGACAAGCTGGTGAAGACCGGGGAAGCGTTAGCGCGTCTCTGCGGAGAAGAAGACGCGGCCAGAGTGCAAGACATCGTGGAGACTGACTGCGAGAGATACAACGCGCTGAGAGCAGAGTTGAGACAGAGACAACAAGAGTTGGAACAGGTTAGAGATAAATTACCCTTAAAAGCGTTACTATTTTACCTCATCATTTCAGCCGCATAACGTCCACTGCTGGACTTAGGCCAAGGATTTCTAAAATGACCGATCTAGAGCGGCCTGCATCGGCCCTTGGTGAGGTCATCTGACGACCTTGTGAGTGGGTACTCTACGCTTCGCTTGCCAGTACGTGGTCACCATTCAAGAAGCTTTTTGCCCCATAGGCCATCGGTTCGTCGCGCTATGTGTCCCGCCCCGCTGCCACTTCAACGAACTGATTCGCTGGGCTATGTCAGTGTCTATTTAACCTTCAGCATCATAAACGTCTGACGAAAACAGAGGCGTGATATAAGTTTGACATGTCTGGCTGTGGTATCGTAGCTCCTAAAGGAATGAACCGATTATGATGTGTTGTTTAAAGGTTGACGTGATCGAGATGATTCTGAGCTACAGTTATGTCGGGGGATACTTACAGTTTTTAATTTTATTTATTGTTAAATAGAAAACATGTAAAAAAAATCTTTTTTTAAAACGAAAAAAAAAAATACATAGGTACAATATTTTCTTAAAAACGAAAATAAATGTAAAAGGATTACTACTCACTGCAATACATTAATATTTACTAATAAATTATTTGATCATACTAAATTCAACGTGTGTTAATATTTGTACGTAGTACGACAATACTGTTTTGAAAAGGTCAAATTCAGAAACCATTTATTATTTAGAAATTAGAAAGTCTGTAAACGAAAATGCTGTATATTTTTATTAAACTTGTTTATCTTTATGTAGGTTTCTCGTTATTTCTCAATCCAAATTGACGTGTTGTGTTTCCCACAGGCGTTGCAGGAATCGTCGCAGTTCTCCGACAAGCTGGAGGGCATGCTCCGCGCGCTGTCGGGCACGGCCGAGCAGCTGGCCCGCGCCGAGCCTGTGTCTGCGCATCCTCCCAAGATTGAGTGAGTCTCGTGTTTATGTCTCTAATAAGGAAATTTCCAACTATTTCCATTAGTTGTCAAAACAAACATTTTCAATCGAATTTCTATGAAATAAAGACTAATGACGTCAAAGTTTCTTGGAGTTTCCTGCAATAATAAGTCTAAAATCACGTTACAATGGATATGTTCAAAGACAAGTGACATTATGTTTTATTTTATTTAACGTACAAATAATTTATTTTTGACCCAGGAAACTTCCTTATTGTCTTTGGATCGCGGAAGCGCATCACTCTCTATTCATAAAATTAACAAACGTTTGCTAAACCGATTTTAGTTAAAATATTTTGTGTCTCGTTTTTTTATTTTTAAACATTGAAATGAGAAAAAAATTAAATTTGTAATTTTTTATGCCTATGAGGGTAAGATATCTATAAATAAAATTTGTACCTGAAAATATTAATGACATACGACTTTATCTTGTAACCATTTTTTTTTTCTTGTGCGTAAATGGCCAGCAGATTTTTAAGCTGCCTAAAGACATCTGCCAGCAACTGCCATACAATGATGACAGCCGGGACCAACGGATTTACGTGCCTCCGAAGAACGGAGGAACTCTAGAGAAATTATTTTATCTTTAACACTTAATCGTTATATTCTTCTTTACTGTCGGCCATAGACCTTGAATGCTTTTTCTAAATCTATGGTGCCGGCTCACGCACAAGTGCATTTAAACAATAAAAAGGTTTAGTTTAAAAAAAATTAGTAGATTAGAAAAAAAGCAGGAAACGACGCAATAAAATACGGCAAAATAAAATTTGAACTAAATCTCGATTTTCACTTCAAGCTGTATCCTTCTATCTTTTTGTCTGCATCATCGTAAATACCTATGAACTTCTTCGCTAAATCCTAAAATGTCATTTTCTACCACAGAGATCAAATCGAAGAGAACAACGCGTTAGCAGAAGACCTGGAGAAACGTACTGAAGCATACAACGCCGTTCAAAGGGCGGCCTCTGACGTCATCAGCAAGGCGAACAAGAGCGACCCTGCCGTCCGCGACATCAGGAACAAGCTTGAGAAACTGCACAAGTAAGTATAGTTTATGATTTTTATGATTGTTACCAATAAATTCCAAATTAGTGTTTGGTATCCAAGGGCTTGACACACTTTGATAGATCGAGATAGTCTTATTGGGGTTTCTAAAAGAAGAAAAAAGAAAATAGTGCCGTGTATTGTCCTTATCACCTACCGACCATTTTTTTAAGGTCGGGTCTAATCTTAGATCATTTAATACAGGATAAGCCTTACCTGCGCGTTCCCCTCTGCCAAAGTATAAGAACAAAAATCTAATACGTTCATAAAAACTAGTTGCGTAATCGATTATGATCATTGTGTGAATCGGTAAGGCATCGAAAAGACGTCTAAAAGTGTTCCGTTAAAAATGCCATGTTATGTAATTTTCTCGTGTAGAAAGAGGTCAAACACATTTAATCCTCTAAAAACTTTACATACATTAATTACACTTACAGAGGCTTAAAAATAAACACAAGAAGTAGATTGAAAGAAGTTCCTTTCTTCTTCTTTCGTCTCCTTACTGCTGAGCGTCTTTAACATCACGACGCTCAGCAGTGAGCAGCCCCACCTAACTTCTTTACAATAACCCCAATTTGTTACGATATTTTGCCTGTTCCAATGCCTTGGAGATCTTGGTTTACAGGTGTTCTTTTAGGTCAGACTACCGTATCAGAATTTGTATAAAAATAATCTAGTTATGCCTTTATATCGTTAGCCATGTAATTAACATGGCATCCATTTGCTGTGTTATAAGAAGGCAATACGCTAATCCCAATATTTTTCAGACTATGGGACGACGTACAAAAAGCAACGAACGACCGTGGCAAGTCGCTCGACGACACTCTGGAGATCGCCCGCAAGTTCTGGGCTCAACTCAACGCCGTCATGGCAACGCTGTCGGAACTTCAGGACACGTTGACTGCCCAGCCCCCACCGGCTGCCCAGCCCAGGGCAATCCAGGCCCAACAAGTTGCCCTGCAAGAGATTAGGCATGAGATCGACCATACTAAGCCTGAGGTGCGTATTAAACTCTTTTCTGTAAGTTATTTCGGAACTTCAACTCAACGCCGTCATGGCAACGCTGTCGGAACTTCAGGACACGTTGACTGCTCAGCCTTCACCGGCAGCACAGCCCAAGGCAATCCAGGCTCAAAAAGTTGCCCTGCAAGACATTAGGCATTGACCATACTAAGCCTGAGATGCGTATAAAATTATTTTCTACAAGTTATGACGACGTTGTCGGTACTTGAGGACATTTTGACTGCCCAGCCCAAGGCAATCCAAGCCCAGCAAGTTGCCTTGAAAAGATTGGGTATGAGATTGACCACACTAAGCCTGAGGTGCGTACAAACTGTTTTCTGTGAGTTATATCGATGTTGTCAGAACTTTGACGCGTTGACTGCCCAGCCCCCACCGGCTGCCCAGGTCACGCAAATCCAGGCCCTATAAGTTGCCCTGAAAAAGATTAGGCATGAGATCGACCATACTAAGCTTGGGGTTTGTATAATATAAACTGTGATTTACCAATATAAACTTTAAGAGATTATATTCTGGACTAAACGATAGTGGCAGGTTTGTGCAAAAAGTAGCCTAACTTGCGCCCTTAAACCACTAGCTTCAACTGCGATGTTTCTCATCATTTCTAATTGATAATTTCATATCAGGTGGAGAAAGTCCGCAAGACCGGATCTACTCTCATGTCGCTCTGCGGCGAGCCAGACAAACCGGAAGTGAAGAAACACATGGAAGACCTTGACAGCGCTTGGGATAACATCACAGCTCTGTACGCCAGGAGAGAGGAGAATCTGATCGATGCCATGGAGAAGGCTATGGAATTCCATGACACTTTACACGTAAATAAAAAAATGCCAATTGTTTCTTATGTTTTGAAATACCCTTCAGGCGTTAGTTTAGAAACTGCAAATGGTATAGTTGGATCCTTAGGTTGGATCCAACCATTTCACTTTCGAACTACTTCCGAATATTCCATGAGTCAGACGCTGGGCCCATAACCTGTTAAATACAGAAAAAAAAAATATTTATCGACCCTATTTCACAATAGTGAAAAACGTACCGTATAAAGCTTGTAGAAGATCGAATGCAGGTTTTTTTTTGTCTCTCTTTATTTTTAACCGACTTCCAAAAAGGAGGAGGTTATCAATTCGTCGCGATCTTTTATGGTTTTTTTTAATGTATGTTCACCGATTATTTGAAGATGACGGGCCGATTTTAAAAATTCTTTTTTGTTAGAAAGGGTATACTTATCAGGTGGTCCCATAGAATTTTTATCAAAATCCGTTGTGTAAATTGGGGGTGAAATCGGTTTTTAGTTTTAAAAGTTATAGCATATTATCTTTTGCATCTCTAGTTGCGATCTAGAGCACACATAATGCGTAACACACATAATTTTGACGACCTCCGTGGCGTAGTGGTCACCATGCTAGTCCACCACTCAGAGGTTCCAGGTTCGATCCCCGGTCAGGGCAAGTTGAAAAATGGCCTTTTTCAAATTGTCCTGGGTTTTGGGTGTTTATCTATGTATTTGTTATAAAATATAGTATCGTTGAGTTAGTATCCCATAACACAAGTCTCGAACTTACTTTGGGGCTAGCTCAATCAGTGTAATTTTTCCGTATATATTTATATACATACACACATTACTCTATCACGCCTGTTTGCCACAGCGGTAGTTCAATAACAGGTTATGGGCCCAGCGTACTATGTTAATTTGAGCTCACAACAGTAGACCGAAATAACCTTGGCCGAGCAACCGTTTAACACAAAACCGTTCTTACTAATTTAGCTATCGCGTTTCTCACAAGAAAAGAGGTTTTAAATGTCAATTCCTACAGAACCTGCAAGAGTTCCTGGACCGCGCTGAAGACAAGTTCTCCCACATGGGCCCGCTGGGCTCCGATATCGACGCCGTGAAGAGACAGATCTCTCAACTCGCTGCCTTCAAGCAGGAGGTCGACCCACACATGGTCAAGGTGGAGGCTCTTAACAGGTATGCACGATTTCTTTATCACCCTATATCTATCTATATGAATCCCCTGCTGCCTCCGTAGCATGGCACCGTCGACATAATTTTTAAAGTCAAAGTCAACAAATTTTATTCAATGTAGGATAAATTTATCTCTTATTAAAGGTAATTTAAAAAACATATAATTTTAGTGCAAAAGCTAAAAACTACTATATTTTCAGGACGCCGAAAGAAACCCAGTTCAATATTAGTTCCTATCCATCCTAATGTGCTATGTTACAATAACAATACAGATTTACACTTAGGTAAACATTAAATTATACATTTAAATAATACAATTAAAATTTGAGTCAACTATTTCCAAGAAATTTGATCAGATGATGATAAATAGTCATTTATATGATAATACGTTTTAATAAATGATTGTTAACGGCAGTCTTAAACTTAGTTTCCGAGCGCTACCATCTTTCGCTATCACGCTTCCTCGTTCTACGTAATGAAAACGAGCGGGATGGACTAGTCTGCGCGATATAAACTTTATCTGGGTTTATCCAAGGTGCCATTCTAAGGGGGCTGGTCTGGGAGAAAAAAAAACTAAAATCGTACCAACTGCTTCTCTTTCAACGCAGATCGTTAAAGCCAATCGAGGGAATCAGCGAGAATCCGAATCATGTTAAAGAGCCGCAGTAAATAAAATGCTCTGTCTATCCCATTACGGATAAAGACGTGATAGAGTATGTATCTAAACAATATGTAACGAAAATCCTGTCCGGTCCTTGTAGAAGCAACTCAGACTGCCAATATGAACAACTTTTCCTATGGGACCAATGCTTGAAACTAGAAAAAACACAAAAGACATTTTCATACATAATAAAAAGTAAAAAAACTAAAACCCAACTACGACAAAAAACGACGCTGAAAAAGTATAAAACAAGATTTTCAGAATACTGAACTGAACAAAGTTGCTAATGTAGTTGCAAGTAAATGGACACAGTAGACTCTACCAAGATGCCTTCGTTGTAAATTGACAATAATGTCATACAATACTATTCTGAAGTATGCAATATTCACTATGTAGAGATAAATTTTCATGTTTGGAAAGGCGTACTCACATGTTACATATACCTACCTACCGTAGCACTTTGACAACGTATGACTACGCCTTTCCAAACATGAAAATTTATCTCTACATAGTGAATATTGCATACTTCAGAATAGTATTGTATGACATTATTGTCAATTTACAACGAAGGCATCTTGGTAGAGTCTGCTGTGTCCATTTACTTGCAACTACATAAGCAACTTTGTTCAGTTCAGTATTTTGAAAATCTTGTTTTATACTTTTTCAGCGTCGTTTTTTGTCGTAGTTGGGTTTTAGTTTTTTTACTTTTTATTATTTGTACTATTTTGGTGTTAAAGTGTATTTGTAGCGCATAATATTAACAAAAGTTAAATTGATGAACTTAAAACTAGGTAGTTGACATACGACATCTCTTTTGACTTATGTATCGGTAACGTTCACACTGCTCTACATTGCATAAAGCGATTCACAGTTCCCGTGATCCTCGCTTTACTCTTACCGCTCATATTTAACATCATTAAAGCATTCTTGTAATTATGTACAAGCATAAAGTACTCGTGAAGCTCTTTCAAGTGATACCAAACACGGTATATTTATTTTAATTTTATATTAACATAGAACTTTTTGTCCACTAGAGGGCGCAATACTAAATTTGGTGACAAGCTTTATAGCTCATAACCAACAGAATATCACGGCCCTTCTAATGGTACTGCAGTGGTCTTATTCTGATAAGTAGTAAAGAAGCTATGAACGAAAAGATGTAAATTATATGCAATCAGCCCATGAATACAGGTAAAGTCACAAGCAAATGCTAGTAATATATATATATATATATTCAAAATGTACAAGTAAAGCGCTTTTAAATGATACCAAACACGGCATATTTATCTTAACTTTATTTTTTTACTCTGTATGTTTTGTCCGCTAGAGGGCGCCACATTAGATTTTGTGACACCCCATATAGCCTATAACCAGCGGACAATTAAGACGCTTCTAATGATATGTCATTTGTCGAATTTTGATAAGTAGTTTAGAAGTTACGAGGGAACAGATGAACATACATACATATATACATACATAGCCTGTCAAAATCATAACCCTCCTTTTGCTTTGCCGTAGTCGGGTAAAAAGTGTTCGGCCGGCCCGGCAATTTATATGAATATGTTGATTTTTTTCGATTTAATATTTCGATACATGTTCCTTGAAGAAAGTAGTTCAGTATCATGGACTAAATCCACCCTTCAAATAGTTTAAGTTTTGTTACATCGTTTATAATGCGACCTGAAAAAAAGAGTTTTCGGAGAGGCAAAGGAAGATAAAGTGGTTGAACTTTAATTCTACTTTATTAATTAGCCAACATTGCCGTTTACGTAAAAATATTATTATTAATTTTTTCATTGCACCTTGTTTTAATTTTGTGTCCCTTATTTGTCCCTAAGGTGATGGTGGCCTTATCATAACATTGACATACCTACACATGTACTCATATTATTTACATGTAACTGTCTCTCCTGTTGTATAAAAATAAAATGAGCTTATGACCTACACTTCACGATTCAAAAAAATTGCCAAAAATAAATTAGGCCAAGACGATCACTCTTTAAAAAAATTGGACAAGTGCGTGTCGGGCCACGCCCAGTGTAGGGTTCCGTAGTTACGAATGCTAACTTTGAGTTCATGCCACTGAGAACGTCTAAAAACTAATTTTCTATTGAATTTGTACGATATTTTCCTTTTTCGAGTACATTTTATAAGTTGATCGCCTATAACTTTTTAATTTATAAAGCCTACTTAGCTCTGATAGTTTTCCTTCAAACTTCGTTATATAGTCTATAGCTGTGAATTTTTTTCACGTTTCCATATATAACCGTTTAGCAGATAGAGGGGGGGACACTTGACTCTAACAAAAAAGTTCACTTTAAAACCAAATATTTAAAAAACAGATCCCTTTATCGAAAATCGGTGTTCATAAACTCATAATATTTTTGAAAGACCTATTCAACGATATCCCACATGATTGGAGTCTAGAAAAAAAATGACTTTTCACTTTACTTATATGGGAGCTACCCTAAAAAAAATATTTTTCAGTATTTTATGTTACCACTTTTTCTGCATAATTAATATACATACTCCTACCAAATAATAGCATTCTAGTATTTATAGTCGCTGAGTAAAACCGCGGACGGACAGACAGACAGACAGACAGACAGACATGGCGAAACTATAAGGGTTCCTTGTTTACTACGGAACCCTAAAAAAGGCCATTTTCTAACTAGTCATGGCTGAGGATCGAACTCAGAGCCTTCACTAGAACCATTACAGCGGGTCAACACGGGCGTCAAACGTCGTCGCAACGCACACATATTGCGTTGCCACAACGTAGTCGCAATGCGTGCCCCCCTCCCGCTTCGTCTCGGGGGCTGCATACAGTCTTGCTAACGCGCCGTGTGGATTCGCTCTTACGCCTCACAAGCCCTTATGCTAAACAGTATTGGGTTGACAATGTTGGCGTTAAAAGTGTTAGAAAATAGAAGCAAAAGTAAATTTGTATTTTTTTCGTCGGTAGGTAATTAATTCGTCGCGCTTTTTTTATGCATGTTCACCAATTATTCGAAAACGCTTGGACCGATTCGTACAAATCCTTTTTTGCTTGAAAGGGTATACTTGTCAGGTGGTCCCGTAGAAATTTTATCAAAATCGGTCGTGTAGTTTGAGGGTAAAGTCTGTTTATAATTTCGAAAAATTATTCTGTAATATTGAAAACGTGAAGTGTCGGTTATAGGCCGGTTACAGTGTGCACCCAATTGGCAATATACTAATGTTGTATTTTTTCACGAACCCGCGCCGGCAGGAGTCTGATGAGGCAAGGAAAACATTACTTGTGTGCCGCTTGTACCGTAGAATGTTCTGTATTGTGTAGTGAATAGAACGTAGATTCGTCTGGCAAAATTAATTGAAACTTTCTGTTTTTGCGACTAGTCGCAAAAAGTATTTTAAATTGTTCACCCACAGTAATAAATGTGAATCATGTCATCGTTGTTCATAAATAGAAAACAATAGTTGAACAATGGTCATGAATCATATTTGATCTGAATCATATTGGATCCATGGGACAAGGAATGTTAAGGGATAGTTCAGCCCAATTAAAACGAAACAATTATCGACTCATTATAAAGCCTTGAAGAAGTCAACCATACCATACTTTGTAATCTTTATAAATTTAGGATTTAACCCATAGTGAAAGACATTAGTTCTAAACGAACGCTGAACTTGTTCTAGAAATCGTATCCACATGAAAGTTTCTCTTAATTTTGTTAGTGTAGCTATGCCCTAACAAAATAGTGTTGTATTTCTACTAAAAGAATGCGTGTGTTCTATTCTACCTTTCCTGTATTATGTTGTTCCTTAGGCTTCAATATTATTATAGCTTATTATCATGTGTTATTTACAAAAATACTTATTTTGAAAATTATTGTTTGTATTTGCATTCTTATGAAGTAAGGATTTAAAAAAATACACCAGATGGGAGCCCAGTGACGTCATGTCCAATAAGCTGCTGTTATTGGATACATTTGACGAAGCAAAAGAACCTGTCAACTGATGGTCCAATGACGACAGTCGATTGGACCTGACGTCACTGTGCTGCCATCTCGCGTCCCATATTTTTGAAAACCCTCATCAATGGAATCAAACGCTTTTGAAATAGGTTTTTATAAACCTGTTTCATAATCATATCAAATCACACAACTCAAAAAAGAATCTTCTATCTTTGATAACACAACTCCTTTTCACCAAAACCCTTACCATAACTGATCATCCTCCTTACAGACAAGCGCAAGAGCTCACCGAACGAACGTCTTCCGAGCAAGCAGCTGCCATTAAGCAACCTCTGACGGAGGTCAACAACCGCTGGTCGACCCTACTCCGCGGCATGGTGGAGAGGCAACAGCAGCTAGAACGCGCTCTGTTGAGATTGGGACAGCTGCAACATGCGCTGAAGGAACTGTTGACGTGGATTCAGAACACCACGGACACTTTGGACACTCTCAAACCGGTAAGTTGGATTTTCGTATAACGTTGACAAACATGAGACCGCCACCTATCAACCTCTGACAGAGGTCAAAAACCGCTGGTCAACCCTTCTACTACGGTAAATAAAACGTATACTTACAGCGCTTTCGATTCTAATGGGATTTTAATTGTTTTTTTTTACGTTATAACGTATGAATTATTATATTTAAATGTTTGAATACTTATAAAATATAACAATCATTAATATAGTGTAGGGATTGAAAGGCCTGGCGAAAATTGTTCCGCCTGTTCACGTTACCGTTCCTTTTACCCTTTCCGTCATTTGCTAGAGCGAGAGATTCATCACCCCATTTTATTCCACTAGGGATTGAATTTTGAAAAATCCTGAAACACGTGCACTCATTTACCGCCAGGAGTACTCCTGCGAAGTTTGGAATAAAGTGGTCAAACTAATCTTGTTTCTCCATACAAACTTTGGACCCCCGGTTCACCCCTTTAGGGGGTGAGTTTTGGAAAAGCCTTTCTCAGTGCATCCCTAGACCTCATAAGGAACCTATGTTCCAAATTTGTAGTCTCTAGACCCAAAGGTTCGGGCTGTGCGGTGATATGTCAATCAGTCATGAGTCAGTTTCCCGGTTCCCGTTCCCGTTTTCGTTTAGTATTTTGTTAAGACTTGTAATTACTTTAAAGCGCTGTCAGCTTCACGGTAATTCGAGGCTCCGTGATCGTATATCCCTGAAAAAGTGACATGACTAATTTCCCCATTCCCCCCTCGCAGGTGGCGGGCGACCCCCAGATCCTGGAGGTGGAGCTGGCGAAGCTGAAGGTGCTGGTGAACGACATCGCGGCGCACCAGGCCAGCGTGGACACTCTCAACGACGCCGGCGCGCAGATCGTGCAGCAGGGTACGGGTATGTGCACGCGCTTCGCTTTAACACATACGTACATAAATACATACATACATACCATTATGTTTTCATACATCCACTATTACTTCATTATACTACGAGTCTTACTGGTTTCTCGAGCTATGAGAGTTGTATAACGAGGTTTGGAGTCGCCATATTCGAGGCACTGAGGATGGTATCGGCTTTGATCTGCAAGCGTTATGACGTACTCCCCAAGGTAGACCTCATTTATACGCTCTTGCAGCGTAAATGCTGGCTGGGGGGAATCAGAACAGAACGAGTGTATAGGGGAAATTTACTAGGAACTAATCGACCCAGACACTTTATACTACACAATCTCACAACCTATAATTTTCCTATAATTTCCGATTCATACATTGTCCACGTCTACGAATCGTGCGAAACGCACTAATGCTTTGAGCTTTAGATGTTTGTGTTCGTGTTGTCAAATTCTCATGCTTATCGTTATTAAAAAAACTTGTTATTAATCACTAGGCTGATCTCATTAAATATTCTTGTCTGAAATTCTAGTTTTGTTATATTCTAGTATCAAAGTCGCTTATATACACATCGTCGTTTTTCTTAAAAGTATTAGTTAGGTTAGTGGATCAGAAATGATGGCACCATCAAACGTTTTTTAGTCTGTGGTATATCGGTGCCATGTTAAATTTAGTTCCTTTTTTTTTTCGCAACATGGCGGTTTCGAACTTTATTGTTTATATAAACTTTATTGTTTATTGTTTATATTATATAAACTAATTTATACCAAGCTTTTTGTTTATTACTTTTCCCTATTTGTAGATTTTTTATGTTTGTTACAATATTTTGATTTACGAAAAGGCTCCACGAGGATATAAAGTCGATTTTATACACATATTTATTCTTATAGAATTTATGATCATTTAAATTTCCCTTCAGGAATTATATTATTAGGACAAAAAAAATGTGTATTTCTGTATTGACAACATCCATTTAAATAAATAATACAGGTACCGACGAAGCGGGAGAAACTGCCGAAAAACTGGCAACACTCAACAGGAAGTGGCGGGAGTTACAACAGAAAGCAAGAGACCGCCAGACCGAGTTGGAAGATGCGCTCAGAGAAGCTCAAAGGTATGTTACTCGTATTGTATTTAATTTAATTGTTTTTTTCCAAATTGTTCTCTAATTTCAAATTGATCTCTATTAGTAGTGTTAATAACAAACTTGCGTCAAATGGACCCTGTATGTGAATTTTTACATACCACTTTTTAAAGATTTATGGGCTCTAAATTAAATCAACACAATTTCGTTTGTGTAGCTTCAACGCAGAAATCGGCGACCTGCTGTCCTGGTTGTCTGAGGTGGACAGCGTCATTGCTGCCTCCAAGCCAGTCGGTGGTCTTCCAGAGACTGCCTCCGAACAACTCGAGAGGTTTATGGTGAGTCCTAGTTGTTTTCACTCCGTTCACAATGAAAGCCATTATGAAAAAGAGCTACATTATGAAAAGCAACAAAAAAAAAAAGATGTTCGCCCTTTTTTTGATTTTTCTTTTTTTTCTTTTTTTTTTTTTGCTAATGGAAATATTAAATTAAACAAATAGATACAGGTTGTAGTATAATGAGTTGGTTTTTTGATAGACTCGGCTTTTGGGTAGGGGTAATGTGGGCTCTTTAAAAACTCTCTTTGATTGGATACTCGACGACCCTTTACACAATAAACTACAGTTATCTAATAAGTGTCCCCACTTATTAGATAACTGTAGTAACACAGCTCGGTGGCCTGGTAGAAGTACGCATTATTAGCGCTTTTGCAAGTTACGTAACACTTAACGAGGTTCGCACTTGGAAGTATGACCACAAGTGGCATAAAAATTCTCGAGCTGGAAGATACCTGAAGCCGTTGATCCCGGCTGTCACCATTATATTGCAATAGTCAAGTTTGACAAATTCATGAGAAATTCCGATTCCAACATTGCCACATACATACTTGAAAAACAAAAATTACTGTTAGATTACACAAATTCGATTAATAGCCATCTACTGCTATAATCATGAACTAGCCACAGCTAGCTTCCATATAAGTTTGCTTTTAGTTTGCTTTATATTGATTTGAATTTGATATATAGTTAAATCGGTAGATGGCGCAAACTATAAACACTAGTCTGACACTTCATTGATGTGAATTGTAAAATATAAAACTGAAATTCGGTACATGCATCGGCTGCGTTTTGTTTAGTTCCTCCAAAGCACCCTCGAGATTCCCGTGGATACAGGAACTGGAACAATCATCATTTCAGCCGAATAACCTTCACTGCTAGACATAGCCTCTTCCAAATTCCAGGATTTCCAAAATGACCGATCAAAATAACAGTAGGCAAAAAGGCTTACGCTCCCCACCGGGCGGGACCTCAGGTTCTTAGAATTATTTGTTACTAATTCACCTTCATTTGCCCAACAGGAAGTGTACAACGAGATCGAAGCCAACCGTCCCAAAGTGGAGGCTGTTCTTCAACAAGGCCAGGAGTACCTGAGGAGGCAGGACAAGCCCAACCCCACGTCGCTGCTCCACCACAACCTCAAGAACTTGAAGAGCAGATGGGACAGCGTCACCGCTAGGTATGATAATTTTCCAAAACTAAATACCGATTTTCATCAACTTTCTATGGGACCACTTGACAAGTATACCCTTCCAAACAAAAAATAAAAATTATTCAAATTAGTCAAGGCGTCTTCTAGTAATCGGGGAACGAACATTTATTTTCGAACGAACCTCCTCCTCCTAAAAAAAAATATACTTTCGAACGAACCTCCTACTTTTTTTAAGTCTGTCAATAAAATGTGTACTCACTTGAGTCTTAGCGGAGTCCAGGATGCTCTGTTTCTCATACATCTCCTCAAAGACTGCTCAGGCCTATTTGATCGTTTTGTAGGCTTCTTCCTTGGCGGTACATATCTCTTGGGCAGTTGTCTTTGGACCTGCATACAGTATAATTTTTGTTCTATTGGGTGATGTTATGTGATGGTCAACAAAAAATTACTCCACAGAGCGTCAGACAAGAAGATCAAACTAGAGATTGCCCTCAAGGAAGCGACCGAGTTCCACGACGCACTGCAAGCCTTCGTGGACTGGCTGACCTCCGCTGAGAAGACTCTGACCAACGCTAAACCCGTCTCCAGAGTCATGGAGACCTTACTCAGTAAGTTCAAAGCTTAAGTTAAAACGTAGAACATTAGACAAACACACAGGAAACCGTGCGAAGTGCAAAGGTACCGTGTGAAGCGCAAAGGTACTGTACGAAGCGTAAAGGTACTGTACGAAGCGCAAAGTTACTGCACGAAGCGCAAAGTTACCGAGCGAAGCGCAAAGGTACCACGCGAAGCGCAAATGTACTGTGTGAAGCGCGATAGATGATTCTTAAAACGCAACACAACCGCTTTAAGCGCGGTACACGTTTCATGAAACTTCCATGGAATCGCGCGAAGCGTGGTATACGTTCGATAGAACACCGCTTTCGAATGAATATTCGTAGAGCATAAATGTGACGTCATCATGCAAAGCGTGTATAGGTATTCGAATACTATAAAACGTACTTTGAGCCAGTAAATATAAATATATATTTCTTTCCAGCCCAAATCGAAGAGCACAAGGCGTTCCAGAAGGAGATTGCCACGCACCGGGAGACCATGCTGCACCTGGACAAGAAGGGCACGCACCTGAAGTACTTCAGCCAGAAGCAAGACGTGATTCTCATCAAGAACCTGCTGGTGTCGGTGCAGCATCGCTGGGAGCGGGTCGTGTCGAAAGCAGCCGAGAGGACCCGAGCGCTGGACCACGGCGCGAAGGAAGCCAAAGAGTTTGCTGACATGTGGTATGCAACCTTCTATGACGTAGACTTTTATTACCTGACTACAGCGAAGCCAAAAGTCTATATCTCGAGATGTGGAATTTTATAGCGTTAACTCATTTATTTAGTGTGGACTTTTTCCGTGTCGTCATTATAAATTGTCTCTGTAGTTCTTATATAGTGTCGTAGAGGTCGACGTAGATTTTTTAATCTGCATTGTAGGCGGCCATGTAAATTTAATTCCGATATTTTCCGCAACATGGCGACGAACTTATTTGTCAATCTTTATGCGAAAATAATATTAAAAAAATATAAAACTAATATTGTAAAATGATTCCACAGGAACAACTTGATGAACTGGCTGTCTGACACGGAGCGCCAGCTGGACGACCTGAACTCCGAGACCACCGTCAACGATCCGGAGAAGATCAAACATAGGTCAGTTTAAACTTATAGTAGACCAACCAAGTTAGCCCTCTTAAAGTTAAACTAGTCGCAGGAACGAACTCACACGTGGGCGTGGCCTCATGCTGTCTCACCTAACATTGTGTTCGGGCGAAGTAGTGAGGTGAAATGCACGATAATTCCTAGTAGACCGAGCGTGTAAAAACATACGTAAAGTTGAGAAAAGGGGTTTATGCAAAAACTACGGCATTAATCCATTATAAATAGTGGACTTTGTTTTGGAGATTTTACAGTTCTTTTATCACTTATTTACGTTGTTCACGTTGAGTAGATATTTATATAAATTTATGAGTAGTAGTACTTATTCTGTGACAGCGATAACGCTTCAGAGCTCTGGATCCTCTACCTAAGCATGATGATTAGACGAGGTTACTGGTTACAGAGCGACTGCCGTCTGATCTCCGCAACCAAAAGGCTAGACCAGAACCAATCCTGGGATAGGTTTGAGCAAACGCGTTCGGGACTCACAGTTTACATGTGCCTTCCGAAACACGGAATCAATTTTATTTTTGGACAGGGAGGTGATTCAAGCCTGCCAGTTGCTTCCAGCAAAAGTTGTTTCCAGTCTGGTTAGGAATATCCTAGCCAGACTGGAACTTTTCACAAAGTATGCTACCCAGTGGGATTTGAACCGACGACCTCCGGATCACAAAGACCACTGGACCACAAAGACCACTGGACCATGGAGGCAATCAGGGATCACAATGCGAATGCTTTGACCACTGGTCCATAGAGGCAGTCAGGCAAGCAGACGTCTAAAAGTCGTCCAAAGTATCGACAATAATGAAAAATCAATAAAACTATAGAAAATTAAAACATATGGCTAACAATGAATATTCCACAGGTTACACAAACACCGCGACTTCCAAAAGGCACTGGCTGCCAAGCAGCCGTCGTACGACCAGACCATGAAGACCGGCAAGCAGCTGAAGGACAAGGCGCCCAAGACCGACGAACCAACGCTGAAGACCATGTTGGCAGACCTCAAGACCAAGTGGACGACGGTCTGTTCCAAGGCTGTTGATAGGTAAGGATGAAATTTATATCTATCTTCTATCTAAATATATATATAACTCAAAGGTGACTGACTGACTGACATAGTGATCTATCAACGCACAGCCCAAACCACTGGACGGATCGGGCTGAAATTTGGCATGCAGGTAGATGTTATGACGTAGGCATCCGATAAGAAAGGATTTTGATCAATTCTACCCCCAAGGGGATGAAAGTTTGTATGAAACTTTGCCAATTTTAAACCGATAGGGCTCAGACGTTGCATGCATAAAGCTACTATGACGTAGGCATCCCCTAAGAAAGGATTTTGATAAATTACACCTCTACGCGAGCGAAGCCGCGGGCAAAAGCTAGTATACAATAAAACCGGCCAAGTGCGAGTTGGACTCGCGCACGAAGGGTTCCGCACCAGTAAATTTTTCCATACAAACGTAATTTTTTTTTATATATTAAACTACATCGTCAGATTTGGGCAAAATATTGTAACTTGTATATAATATATGAACTTGAAAGAAAATGCACCTGATGTTAATTTACACTGAATAACTTTTTTTTTGTTTCTTTCAAAATATAGTGTGTCATTAATATGTAGGGTTCCGTACCCAAAGGGCTAAAACGGGACCCTATTACTAAGACTCCACTCGCCGTCTGTCTGTCTGTCACTAGGCTGTATCTCATGGACCGTGATAGCTAGACAGTTGAAATTTTCATAGATGATGTATTTCTGTTGCCGCTATGACAAGATATAATGAAAACAGAAAAAAAATAATATTTAATTGGGGGGTCCATACACCAAACGTGATTTTGTATAGATAATGGTACGGAACCCTTTGTGCGCGAGTCCGGCTCGCACTTTTCCGGTTATTTTTAAATTATTATTTTCCCTAAAACTGCAATTCAAATTAAGTTTTCATAACTTCTTTTTATTCACTATCCCTGTCATTCTCCACATCACCCGTCTGTTTTAGGCTTAAAGTCCGCCATTACGATTGTACTAGTGTATTAAATTAAACTAGTTGGGCGACCGAGATTTGCTCTGTTACTTTCTTTATAAAAATCATTTTTTTTTGTATCCTCGCTCCCTCCTCCCGAGTTTCATCATTATAGTTGGCGCCGTTTCCGAGATCTTCAATATATATATATATATATATATATATATATATATATATATATATATATATATATATATATATATTTGTTATTGATACCCGCTTAATTCTATGCAAAAATTCCGCTATTAATAAAATTGTATTACATAACATATTATACAAATATAATTTTAATATAAACATTATTGTTATCTTAAATTTTTTAATATATTATTTAAGTAATAATAAAAAAACTACTTTCTTCCTTACCAGGCAACGCAAACTGGAAGAGGCGCTCCTCTACTCCGGCCAGTTCAAGGACGCCATGTCGGCTCTCCTCGACTGGCTGAAGAAGCAGCAGAAACTACTCGGCGGAGATTCGCCCGTCCACGGAGATCTGGACACTGTCATGGCACTTATTGAACAACATAAGGTAGTTTTATGAAAATTCTTTACGTACTCACTTCTATTTTAAACGAAAGTGAGGTACCTTCTAGCGAATGTGAGGTATGCTCGACCTCAAAGGGAAGATCTTCCCGCCAGGCATGGTATTGTGCAGTGTATTGTCGGAGGTTGTATATATGCAAACAATCGCAGGAACTCTGATATCGAGATGTAGCATGTGTCAGTGCCATCTCGTATGCTTCTTGTAAATTATTTCCTTGTCTTCATTATTGCGTCAGTAGCTCTCGTATAGTAGCGTAGAGAATGCCATAATCTAAAGATTTTCTTATGGCTGTGGCCATAGTAGAATTCGGTTTAAAATATCTTCCGCGAAATAGTCCAGTTTTTGGACATATTGGTTGAAGTGAAAGTTATGGAGGATAATGTAAAAGGGAGCCAAGAATTGATCCTTGGGGCACACCCGTACATAATTATTTCTAGTAACATTTTTAGAAATATAATTAATTCATCTTCAAATAATTCGGTACCTTTATTATGTATAATTCTTCATTTTTGAGTTTAATTTTACAATTTTAGTCACAAGAAAACAAAAATATCCGATAAGTCATATGGTAAGCCTCTGCAAGAACAGATTTTTGTAAAAAAGGATTCCGAAACAAAATAATTCTTCAAATTCTTTTTTACAGCAATTCGAGGAAGATCTTCACTCCCGAGAACAGCAAATGCAATCGGTTCTCAAGACCGGAAAGGACTTGGAAGCCACGGTACGTTTTCATTGATATTAAGACACATTGACGGTAAAAGTGGTATGTTGGCTTTGCGGCCCTGGGCTATGTCTGCTTAGAGCTGCAAGATCTAATACGGTCTCTCTGTCCCCTTGGGGAAAAGACTTAATAGTAAAACGGCTTCATTTATTGCGATGAAAATTGGTATGTAGGGGTCTAGAGAATAAAAAAATCGATCTAGCTAGGTTTTATTTTTTTTTGACCTCTTGTAGTCCGTATTTTTCATCTGAGTGAAGATCAGGTGAGGTTATTTTTTAAATTTGAAATACACAAATTGTAATTATTATTTTCCAATCAGGTACCAATGGAAGACGCCAACAGCATCAGGCAGCAATGTAGCGAGCTGAAGCGCGCCTGGGACGACGTGCTCTCTCTCAGCGAGAAGAAGGCGCACAAACTGGAGGGCGCGCTTAAGGAGGTAACGACCCGGACACTATTGGGAATGCACCTTTTTGTGAATAGACCTTTAGTCGCATGTTTCGACATTCACAAGAAGAGATGGAGTAATCTTATTTTGAGGCCTTAATCAAACCAACACTATATCAACCACATTAGGAGCATACCCATACTACGTGACCCTGTTAGGGGGGACGGGGGTCTTCAAAATACCCCGCTAGGTCACTGAAGGGATGGGGGGTCTAGGTGTTCGTCACGTAGTTAATATCCTCTATCTTATACTTTTTCAAGCTATTTTAGCATTTTTAAAACTTACAGGCACATGTGCATTTGAAGAAGTTTTTTCCTTAATCTTTGATCAAACTTTTTTTTTCTTTACTTCTAATTGGATATGATATATATGCATGCACTGTTGGCGTCACGCGGCAAGCAGACTAATATGAACCACATATTATTTTTTTACTTTTTGGTTTGCAAAAATGGAATAAAGCCATATTTATGAATTGTTACATGAAAACTTGCGGGGGGGGTCTAGTTATGGTTACCTTCCCCTACCGACATTCGGCAGTCGAGTAAAAAGAATTGAAATCTATCTCTATGAAAATATATTCTTAAATACTTTTTTTCTTCAGGCGGAGAAACTCCACCGTTCCGTGAACATGCTGCTGGAATGGCTGTCGGACGCGGAGACCAAGCTTCGGTTCTCGGGCCAGCTGCCCGAAGGCGACCAGGAGACTCAGCAGCAACTCCGAGATCACGAGAGGTACGTGTGGAAAAATGTTGAAGAATAGAATAGAATTATTTATTTGCATGATTTATATAAATGAGTGCAATTCATCTTCTTATCTTTCCTGGTGTCATCAGTGAGGTCGACAGAGCATGAAAGTCACTTTCATTTTTAATAGACTTCAAAAAAGAAGGAGGTTATCAATTCGAGATACGTTTTTTTTACTCGTGATAAAAAAGTCGGTCGGTTCTTTTCTTTGTTAAAAAATTTACATATCAACGGTAAAAAAAAAAAAACAACAACAAATCTTTACAAGTCATGGTTCACACATTCTAACCAACTTACATTTTTGAACCCGTTTCTTTCAAATTTAGTTAATTTTCTCGCAGCGTTGTTTTCCTTTCTACTTATATCATGACTTTTAACCAGCCCTTCACATTCTCACTGACTCTTTTTTTTTTCCTACTTTAGTTACTTTCGTTTTAGTGTTAGTAAAGCATTGCTTTCCAAGCGATGTTGAGTTGGGGGCACGAGAGTGCCCCCGCCAAGACAAGGCACCGAAAGCGCCGAGCACTACTTGCCTTGAAATGATTCGTCGTTTTTGAACCCTTATAGTTTTATCTTCAGATATTATTAACAAGCACGGGTTACTCACGTAGAGAGTTGAGAGCTACTGGCCGACATGTTTCAACCTCATCCGGAGGTCTTCATCAGGGAAATGTGACGCGCGTACACAAAGTCGCTACGCGACACACACTCGCTTCACTCGTGAAAGAAAGAAAGAAAGAAAATCTTTATTCGGCAAACAAAAATCTTATGTACTAGACATATCTATTAAGTGTGCCGAAAAGGCGGCCAGCTCAGCTTTGTGCTGCAGTGTGAACCACAGCGTGATTCAGAGATAAGATAACTTTTAAAACAACATATAACATCGGCAGTACGATACAGTACCCACATTACTCCCCGAATATCTTGAAAAAAACATGAATGAAATATACCCTATCTAAGCACTAAAGTTATATTACTTACTTAATACTAAAATGAAATTAGACAAGTCATTTGACAGTGGTGGGGGTTACTGGTTTTCTGCATAATGCAGATGTTCGTTTCAACAGAATTCCAAATTTACTGATTATATGATTGTTCCAGGTTTATCTTCGAACTGAAGGAGAAGCAACGCGACAAGGAGGAGACCATTGCGCTGGCGCACTCGATCCTCGGCAAGGCGCACCCCGACGCGGTCACTGTCATCAAGCACTGGATCACCATCATACAGAGCAGATGGGACGAGGTGAGTAATTTATTTGATTTATTTCGGAAAACTTACAGTCATTTTATATCTATGTAAACCAGAGATTCCCAAACTTATCTTGTCAAACGCCCACTTTAAAAAATCAGTTATTTTGTAGCGCCCCCCATTTTTTTCACCATAAAAGCCTGAATCACATATTTGTCTTGCCTGTAGTTTAATTCAACCTATATTCTAAACTAGACTTTTTTACAAGAGAGAGCAATAATAATACATAAACCAGAACATTAGAGTATCTTTTATAAAAAAATAACAATAATCAACATTGTTAATTTTAAATAAAAAAATAGCAATAATAATACAATTTTACAATAATAAAGAGTATCGGAAGTGGGGACCTCACCTGCGAAACTTTAAAACACGAAATTTTTTCAGTGTTTGATTCCTTTAACGATATAAATAGCGTTGTGAACGCATTAAAATAATAAATATTAATTACATTTTTAGTTTATACTTGTACAATAAAAAAGGATATAAATATGAACTAATAAATGGATGTTGTGTAGTAAGAGGATTTTAATTTCAGTTAATTTTAAAATATGAAATAGCTGAAGTTATAAATCACTGATTGCTTAAATCACATCAGCGCCCCCCAACTTTATTCTGGGCCCGTTACCGCCCCCCTTAAAGCCTCCAGCGCCCACAAGGGGGCGTTATCGCCCACTTTGGGAAAGACTGATGTAAACAATAACAACAAAGCGTCTTTTTATAAAACCCACAATAACTTTAGTACTAGGTTTAAACCATTATCCGACCAAATCAAGTTGACATCTAGTAATATCACACTATCTCAATATGGAGTTTACGGTGGGAAGTCAAGGGGTTCAGTTAGCGTTTGCTTTAAATTGTTTTGCAAATTGATTCTAGTGGTCTTTATAATATGAGATCGATGTAGTTTAGTGTTATAAATGCTCATGCTCTTGGACAATATGTGAAATGGTTAAAGTGGACACTCATAGTGCGGCTGTAGTGATATTTATTTGCGAACTGTGGTGGGCGTCTTTAGGCGCCTACTCAATCGACTATTAAAACTAGTGGACACGTATAGATTTGTCGCCTGAAACTCCCTTGAAGCAGTCAAAAGACCTACACCAACCTTTGATTATATAGTTAGGGGTAGGGTTAGGAATAAAGAATTGATAAAATAAAGATAGGCTCTAAAGGATTAGTATCCAGAGCCGTAAAATAAAAATAAAAATAAAAACTTACTCACCTATCAGTGTCAACTTTATTTTGAGCGGATAATGGTTTAAACCTAGTAACAAAGTTAGTCTGGGTTTTATAATAAGACGGAAATAGTTTTAAAACTTAATCATTATTAAGTTTCCACTTATAAAAAAAAATTGATAACACTATTTTAAGTTCTAGGACCCATTGAAGGTTATGGTCACTGACAGAATATTTTAGAGCTATCTCAAATATTCGAATATTCGAATATTTGGCGCTTGAATGGCTATACATTTAATTCCCACGTAACTTGCCGGTATCCAAGATCCGTACCAGCGTAGGCGACTCTCTTGCAGTTTGTCTGCTGAATAAAATAAAATAATTATTTATTCAGCCAACAAAAAAAGCAAAACCTTTTCAAAATTTATTATGATATACTTGGATACTGATTTTGATATACTTAGATTACTGGGATAGCAATAACTTTCGTTTCTCTCCAGTGTTATTGCGATCTCAATATCCGGCAAGCCCCTTGATGACCTGAAAAGTTTCTGTCCGGTATACTTGGATGGAACTTTCTTTAAGTACTCTCCTGGGTCAAAAATAAATTTTGTTACTGTTAGGAAAATAAAACGTCACAAAATAGTGTCACTTGTCATGATCATATTCATTTTCAATGTGATTTTAGATTTATTATTGCAGAAAAACTGATTTTAAGAGCGCTATTTGACTCCAAAAAACAATGACGTCATTAGTCTATATTTCATAGAAATCCAATAGAAAATGTTTGTTTTGACGTTTAGAAAAAAGTATCCAATTTGAGTTGTTGCAAAGTCAAGGGCCTGACACGCTTTGATAGAGCGAGATAGTCTTAATGAGATTTCTAAAAGAAGAAAAAGAAAAGAGTGCCATGTTTTGTCTCTATCACCGACCGAACATTTTTAAATGGTCGCGTTATAGGCACATATACTTAAAGTGTGCCTATAACCCGACCAGGAAAAAATATACGTAGTATCATTAATATGTCTTTCTCTTACTCCTGGTCGCTCGGTGGCAAATCTACACTACTTGTATATTCTAACCCCCTTATTCATAAAAAATATCAACTGTTTGTTTAACTTATTTAAGTTAAAATATGTTTTGTCCTTGTCCATCTTTTCAATATTTAACATAGTAAGAACATGACAAAACATATTTTAACTAAAATAGGCTTAACAAGCGGTTGATATTTTTATGAATATGAGGGTTAATCTTTGTTGCAAAGTAGCGAATTATACAGAACAATAATAAACAAGGCTATAGGCAAGTCAGTAAAAAGATATAATCTAACATATCTAACTAATTCATCAAAGTCTATCTTATCATTTGCCAAAAGATATTCAATATTAATTCTGTATTATTTATGCATTATTTCATTCGCTAAATAAGTGTCAGAAACTGCGCGTGATTTGTCAAATCATTTATTGCATAATGATAAGGTCGGAAAGTGAAAAATAAATTTGTGAAAAAAAATGAACGGCCCGCAAAAATCACATAAGCTTGTGGCTCAAGTGCTGCCCGTGATGAGAATATTCTCGAAAGTCACACCCTTACAGGTTGTTATTGTTTCTGTTGATGCCAAATTCAATTCACGGGAAACCAAATCTTTCATCGAAACTGGTTTTTAAAATAACTCGCCAGGAAAAACATATCATCCTAGTAAACGAAGTTACGTTTTTCTCTTTCCTGTGACTTTTGAACAGTTTGATTTTGAAGTTGGTTTTTTAACAGTTTTATTTAATTTTGTAATCAAACTTTTGGTTAGTATCGAACGGTCGTAAGAGTAAATTTATAGTCTCCGTAGCAATTTGTCTAAAACGCTTTATTGTCTAAATCGCATGTTAAAATAATTGAAAATGGTCTAAAGATAAATTTAGTCAAAAAATGAGCTGGCTAAAGAAATATTTCGTCTAAATTATGAGATGGTCTATATCAAATCTAAAAATATAATTAACTAAAATCAGGATTCAACCGTAGAATCCGTCGCTGCCTTCGTGACTGTATTGTAGAATATTTCGTATGTGAATGAGGTGGGGTAAAACCATGCCTACCCATCGCCTTATAAATATAATTATTTATCTTCCTTGTCACTAGATGGCGCTATAGATATTTATAAAAATATTAAATCTTTTATGACTATTATTTAAAAAAAGTAGTACTCTAAATTAATTATATATGACTTATATCTGTATTGTAACTTAAACATAGCCCATCAGGCTGGGTAGGGACCAATACTGAACTGGGTTTCTTTCGGCGAAATCTTCCCAGCAGTGGTCGTTCCGAAACGCTAGTAGTTTTTAGCTTTTGCACTAAAATAATATTTAAAAAAAATGACCTTCAATAAGAGATAAATTTATCCAACATTGAATAATTTTTTTTGACTTTTTGACTTTGACTTTGATATGAAATGCCATAAATATTTTTAAAGAATATTAAATAGTCTTGTGTTCTGCCATCTCTGTGTACGTACCCGCAACTCCAGGTTTGCTTACGGGCCCTCCAATAGTTTCTATGGCGTTGGGTATCTGTTACGTTATTAACTGTTATATTATCTCTAACTCAAACTTGTCACCTAGGTATGGCAATGGGCAATGCAGCGCGGAGGCAAGCTGGAGGCGCACATGCAGAGCCTCAAGGACCTGGACCTGGTGCTGGAAGAGCTGCTCAAGTGGCTCATCGGCCTGGAAAACACGCTATTATGTGAGTAGATAATAATAGGGTTACTACCCTAGCATCCGAGTTAAGCATAAATTATTTTGTATTGATATCCATTTTGAATGAGATTTTTAACCGACTTCCAAAATGAAGGAGGTTATCAGTTCGTTGCGATCTTTTTTTTTATACCTATAATGTACAATTTTGAGAACCCACCCCCTAGTGTGACGTCACAGATGCCGACTTTTATGTAAATGAAAAAAAAAACAAGCGAGCGAAGCTACTAAATATTTAACTGAGATTTATTATTAGTTAAAATTCTGTCTTTTGTCCCTCCTACCCCTTGTCACACTTCATTGACCTCGTCCCTCCCTCTTAATGTGTGACGTAATTTATGGATGGTCCATTAAAACATTAATTATGTTACAGCGCTTGAATCAGAACCGCTGCCGGAATCAATCGAGCTGCTGGAGGGTCTCATCGAGGACCACAAGGAGCTTATGGAGCACACGCAGAAGAGGCAGAACGAGGTCGACAGAGTCTGCAAAGCCTACCAGGTACTGAACTATTATTATTTTATCCCTTTTTTTTCTCATTTTAGCTAGTTATATCTCAGCCAAAGGCGGATCTAGCCTTCGGTTCAGTTCGGAGGGGGTTAAAAATCACGAAGACCTTCAAAAACAAGCATTTCCTGCTCGCCACCACTGGAGCTATTTCATGGGAGAGTTTCGCTTAGCGTATAGGGGGACATAACTAAGACCCCGCTCCCCTGAGCTATTTCTTTGAAATTACAAAATTTTGACAAAATCTGACATTTTGTTTCAAAATAAAAGCTAGATTACATTTGAATGGAAAAGTCTAGAACAAATGCTTGCCAAAGAAAGAAGAAAAGAAAAAAAAACTATTTGGTGCATTTAATATTTGAGCAAGCACGAAGAAGCTATTTTTTATGCTATTTGTGGTCACCAATCCTAATGAGTCACGCTCGAGGTTGCTTAACATACACAAGCGACTGTAATACGTACTCCCACAGGGTCATAAAGCTCCTCTTTTTTCGACCCAATCAAAAACTAACTACTAAACTGATGAACTAAAATTAAAGTACTTCTTGTAAACAAAACCTATCTCTTTTTTCAAACAGGTTAAGAGCCAGAGCCAAGGCCGCGAATCCACGCCAAGGAAGGTTTCCGCGAAAACTGCCATCAAAGGCACACCTGGGTAAGCGACATACGACCTTATTCTCTTCATTATAAAGTCCATTGCATTAATTGTTTTGTCTTGTCCCGATGTCAGTAATAAACTCGACCTTATTTCGACAGCAGTTAAGTCCACAGCTTTAAATGTTTTTGTCACATTCTCATGTAACATTTTTTAACAAATTTAGAGGGAAATCATTGCCTTTTTTAGGTGCAACGGGCAGTATAAATAACTTTTTCTATGGGGCAAATGCTGGGATTTCTAAAAAATCCACATTGAAATACAATTTTTCCGCTTAGCTGAAGTCTGTAGTTAGTGATTCGTAGGTAGTGAGAAATTATAAAATCCGGCTCTCGAACATACACTACCATACCACGTAATTTTTTGGGTTTTGCGGCTCTAATTAGACAGAGCCAAAAGCCGAAGATCCAAAGGCCAATTTTACGACTAATTTAATGGTGGGCGAGAATGTGAAAGGTAATCAAAATCTTGATGGTTGACTGCCGCATCGCCATTGCAACGGGGTCTTGTTCCCGTAAGAAAAGTTGTTTATACTGACGAATTCGAAGTATGTATGTGTCAACTGGACAATTTGCCACACTGTGAAACGATTCACAAAAAAAAACGTTAAAAATTCTCTCTAAGTCTGTCAACAGCTTTTTTGTCTTTCTCCTATTTTGTTTCATCCCCCCCCCCTTTTCTTTGTGTTGTGACGTCATGGCATGGTGTGCTTATCAGGCGCGGCTCACAACACGACCTCAATAGGGACAGGTCCGTCTCGCCCGACTATTATGGAACTAGGCGTTACAGGTGTGTTTTCTTTTGTTATTTTTTTATTTCGCCATTTTTTATTTTTTAAATGGATTCCGTTTTTTTACCATCTTCATTTTTCCTGGTTATTTTTATTGATATCTTTGATACATAATGGTATTTATCTAACGGTATATTTTTCCTACAAAGCTCTTTTGCTATACAAATATTTACATCAAGAAAGATAAGTTTATTAGTAAAAAATAAGTTAAGTTGGTAAAAAAAATCGAAAAGTTAAATTAAATTAAAACATGTGTTTTATGTGCGAATTTTTACAAAGTGCGATTTTTTTTTAATTAATAATCTTTCTTGATTAAAATTGACTATGAAAATGGTAAAAAAAAAGTATTCTTAAACGTCGTGATGTTTTTTTTTCTTTTATATGATGATAACATCCATTACATTGTGCTTGTATAAACTGTTTAACTGTCATATTTTGGGGTCAAAATATGTATTAGAATAATTTCAATCCTGGATAAGTTGACACACTTTAGGAGCAAGTTAAACATTGAACAATACTATGAAATCGCTAATCTAGCCATTTTTTTACGATTTTAAAGTTAAGTTTTACTGACGTTACACTTTTTTTCCTCAAGTTTCTTGATGAAAACATTGTAAGATTGCAATTTAAAATCCAATCCTCCGAAAAGCGAAGCTTAAAATGCCGCCACATAAAAATGAGATGGGCACTTAAAACATCTCCTTCAATACCAGGTAGTTACCACTATTGAGAAGGAAAACGCTGGATGCTAGCAGCTTCCGATCGGTCGTTTTGGAAATCCTTGGGGGAGGCCTATGTCCAGCAGTGGACTTCCTGTGGCTGATATGATGAGCCGTTTCTTATCGAATGTCGTAATAGCTAACACTGTTGTCAGATTTCTCGAGCTGCCTAAGGCATCTGACGTATCTATAAATAAATAAAATAAATATATCACGGACGGTCATCTAATGACAACAGTCATTATTGAACACTAGTGAACTTGTGCGATGTTTTCCTTCACCAAAAGCTGGCGGTGGTAGTTGAAAATGACCGTACATGAGTAAAAACTCAGAGGTATAAGTCAGGCCTAGTGCGAATGGAACTCGTGACTCAAAGACGCACAGCCAGCGCCTTAACCGCTTGGCCACCACCGTTAGTTACAATAAACTTTAATACCATTTTGGCACTGAAATAATATAAGTATTACCTATATAGTACCCTGTGGTACACACAGAACGGAATCTCCTTAGGTCCCGCGCAATATGTGTCCCCGTTCCCTGTCCCCGCACCTCTCCCCCGTTCGTGTGGAGGTGTTGAGCGGCAGGCGCATGCTGCCGCCTCGATAAGGCGAGAACGGGGGAGAGGTGCGGGGTCGGGGAACGAGGACCTTATGAGATTTCGTTCTGTATGTAGTACTTTTATTAATTCTGTGATTACGGACAAAAAAATAATAATAAACAGGGTGACTTTTTGCGGTTAGTATCATAAGGACAAGATATCAGAATGGCTAAGTAACACAAAGTACACATCTCAAAAAGACTTTGTTTGCAGATCGTCTTGCCTACCAGCCAAAATTTTGGAACAATTTATGTCCATGATACCGAGCTACTTTCCATTGAAACAAAAAAAATCAGCTTCTCATATAAATCAAGGCTTGGCCAAACGAATTTTGTATGAGAGGACGAAATTTTGTTATCGATTTAAAAAAAAAATCTGGTGGGTAAAAGTAAAAAGTCATAAATTAAGCCTGAATAATAAATAAACTTTTATGTCAACTGATATTCAAGTCAGCTTTCTTTCAATATAAAAAATATTTCTTACATCATTTGACCCCAAACCTCGTGACGTCGCCCCATCCCGCTTTAACCCGTGTAAATGTTGCTTTCTGTCTCGTTCGCACACGCAGGTCCCGGATACACAGTGGCAGTAGGCGAGGAAGGTTTGCCATACTCTTTCTAGGATTGTCTGTTTGTTTGTAGTTTAGATTGTTGTGAGCTTTGCAGTTTTTGAGGTCTGTTTCTATTGAATCAGATAAAATTTTCACTTTTATTATTTTAACCTGACTGCAACCGGAAGGAGGGTTATGTTTTTCGAGAGTTTGTACGTATAATTCTTTGGAACGCTGTGCGGCCTGAACGGATCGATGGATTTAAGCTAGAAAAGGAGCAAGTTAGTACTGAAGTTGAACCTTTATCCAGCCAAAAAGAGTTGACATTGATGTATGAGAAACTGACTTTTTGGTGAATGACACTTTGTTTTGTTTGGACAATGGTTTAAAGTTTAAACCAAGTACTTAAGTAAAACTGCGTTCTAATAACAGGCTTATATTTAAAAAGTAAATGGAACAGATTCAATAGAAACAGACTGTGTGTAGATTCGTTTATTTGATTAATTATTGACATACTGTTGATAGAAAATAAAATAATTTATTTTGTAGTTAGTACTTAATGATACTTTTTTGATTCTATCTTGCTTCAGTCGATTTGGATTTTATTTTAGGTAAATAGAATAGTTATTTATTTTTTAGATTAGTTGAGTTCACATTAATTTGTGAATCACAGATTAAAAAAATGTCCATACTCTTTTTTGTAATAATTCTTTAGATTAATATATATTTTACCATCAATCAAAATAGTAACTAACAAATATTTAGGTTTTAATTGTTTATAGTTAGTATATCAAATTGTACTAAACAACATATTATACTTAAAACAAAGCATCGTGGTTTTGATGAAAGTTGCATGAAAATTTTAATGATGCATGAATTCTGACCAATTTAAAAATAAACAAAAATTTTTACAATAATAAAGCAAATTTTTGTTAAAGTATACTTTATTTAGCTTAGCCACAATAAAAATTATTCAAAGCTATAAAACATGTGGTACTTACCAATTTGTCGAAGTATCACGTTTAGTATCGTAACAGTAAGATAGAAATTTGCGCCTTCAGTCACTTTCAATACATAGTATACATAGTACAAGGTCGCTTCCCGCCGTCTATCCGTTTTAAACTACCCAATGGATTTTGATACGCTTTTCAATAATAGATAGAGTGATTCAAGAGTAAAGTTTAAATGTATAATACATACCCGTGCAAACCCGTGATCGACAGTTAGTTTTTTGTAACAAAAAGTGCATGGAACACTTTTACAATTTGCAATTTAAATTGGTCAGATATAGTTATCAATGCATTTAACAACGCATAACAAGCACGTTATACCTAGGGTTGTCAACTACAAATAACACAATAACACTAACACTCAAATTTAGAACACGATTAACAGCTGCCACCATAACATTCACGTCGAAACTAATCTGGTAAACTAACGCTGGGTGTGGTGCCGTGTCTGTAAGTTTGTGATTACATTGTTGCGTGTGCCTCTAGTCGCGTGAGTCCCGGTCGAGACAGCCCCGATCGCAACCTGCCGCACTACGGCCCGAGATTCCCGCCGAAGGGAAGGTAAGGCTTCAAAAAGGAACAGTTTGGGAAACATTATGTTGGGAATTTAACATTTTATGGGATACTTACGGACGTAATTTTTTTTCCTGTTTATCCCCATGGTTGACTTCGAGAAATGCTTATAGCATTAAGTCTGTCATTTGTTTGAAGTATGTTTTTACTTTAGAACAATAAAGTGTCATAAATAAGTAAGGACCACTACTCTACGAAAAAACACTACAGTTGACCTATATTATCGTCCTATTTGCCTGTCAAATCAAATTAGACTTTATTATTATTGCGTAACGCTGAATCTTACTTGACACTGAACGACTAACTGTAGTAAAACTCCAGTACTTGTTGCATGACACCGTGAATAAACCCAGATAAAAATTTTGACGTGTCTGGATGAGTGTCCCGCAAGGTGTTAACCGGAAATATTCATTTAATAATGTAGTTTTATCTCATTTCTTAGCTATGTAATGAAAATGCTCAGAAAACTACACAGTTTTAGTTGAGTGATAGAATATATTGATTTCTAGATTTGTGTCACATAAAATGTTAAGAAGGGACTTGATTTTTTTTAACTATGCAATAGAACATGTGCTATTTTTGTGACAACCCTATTTTTTGATTGTCTTTATTTTGTGCAAGTCAAAAGTATTTTTTGATGCATGTTTGAATTTAATACATTATTTATTAGTCAAATATTTATTTACTATTTGTTATTATTTAGATTTCAAATATTGATAGCTGAAGTATTAATAGTTTTTTAATAATCTCGATACTTAACTTTGCGCGGCGTTTTAAAAAACGTAAATAAAATAATCATTTTAAAGTATGAGCCAAAAAATTATTACACTCTAAATTATTTTACTAAAATGAATCTTATTCCCAAGCAGCAAAGGCTCAGAACCCGAGTTCCGGTCACCACGCGTTAAGCAACTGTGGGACAAATGGAGGACAGTTTGGTTGCTGGCCTGGGAGAGACAGCGAAGGCTGCACGAACGTCTGGCTCACTTGAAGGAGTTGCAGAGGGTGTCCAACTTCAGCTGGGACGACTGGAGAAAGAGGGTGAGTATCACCGCATTTAATAGAGATTTACCGATTTTTTTTTTTTGATATGAACGTATAGCTTATAGCTTGAGAAATACTACAAGGTTTGTTTTTCTCAGCTATACTACGCATTTGTAGATAGAAATAAAGGTGAATATGGTTTAACAGTGCCGGCCGCTGCCAACTAAGTATGAATCAACTCTTAGTGCTCGAAGGAAGACCGTTAAATCAAGTAAACGCCCACTCACTCAGTGCAAATTTCTTGCCAGAAGCAATAGATGACTTGGTCAAAAAAAGGAGACCCATTTAAGGGTTGCATCTCACTTGTCAGCACGGAGCAGCATTTTTCTATGCTGCTATCCTTTTCTGTCGCTCAGAACCGTCATTATTTAGAGCGAGAGAGAGTGACGGAACGCTCTAGCGCGGCCGATGCGATAGCGCTCCGTTGCTCTCTCTCGCTCTGGCAACTAACGGTTCTGAGCGACAGAAAAGGATAGCAGTATAGAAAAGTGCTGCTCCGTGCTGTCAAGTGAGATCCAACCCTTAATCATTAATTGCTTCAATTAAATTGTATGTGACAGGCAAGAAAATTGCACAGTTTAAATTGGCCTTTATCATCATCATCATCATCATCAAATCTTAAGATTGGGCCTTCTATGTTTTTGTCTGGTTTCTAATAATATTTCTCTTTGCAGTTCCTCAAGTTCATGAACCACAAGAAGTCCCGTCTGACGGATCTGTTCCGCAAGATGGACAAGGACAACAACGGTCTCATCCCCAGGAACGAGTTTATCGACGGAATCATCAACACCAGTGAGTCACCATTTATATAAACCCTTAATTGCATTGACCAGGCTGTAAGTGGCATTTTACGCCTGCTGGGTCTCTTTCTAGTAAACGAGAGGACGTAAAATTGTACTGTACTATACCATCTAATCCTTATAACCATGTCAGCCCTCTGCGGGTTGTAAGTGGCATTTTACTCCCGCTTGGTCCCTTCCTAGTGAACGAGAGGACGTAAAATTGTATTGTACTATACCATTATCATAATCATTTCAGCCCTTTGCGATCGCCTGTCATAAGACATAACCTTCTTCCAAAATTACCAATTGGAAGCGGCCTGCATTCAACGGTTTACAGGAACTTGCTCTGGTTGTCTGACTATGTAACCGATCTGGGTTTCTTACCCTGCGGTTTTTAGGCACATGTCGTCATTTTAAGTCCTTTCTGTCCCAGAGGCCATCAGTTTCATCATATTGAGTGCGCGTGCACTAAACAATCAATTAATCGGTGCACGTATAGATAGATAGATAGATAGATGTCATTTATTCCTTAGAAAATGGTGTTATCAGGTACGAATACAAGTGCGACATACTCTGCCTATTAGGCGTAGTAATGTTATGTAAGACGTGTACTAAACATACTTTTCTTTCAGAGTTCGACACTTCCCGGCTGGAGATGGGCGCGGTGGCGGACCTGTTCGACAGGAACGGCAGCGGGCTCATCGACTGGGAGGAGTTCATTGCCGCTCTCAGGCCTGACTGGGTACGTTTTGTTTTATACAAAACTAGCTTTTGCCCGCGGCTTCGCTCGCGTAGGGTGAAATTGATCAAAATCCTTTCTTAGGGGATGCCTACGTCATAGTAGCTTTATGCATGCAAAGTCTCAGCCCGATCAGTTTAAAATTGATAAAGTTTCATACAAACTTTCATCCCGTATTTCATCCCCTTGGGGGTAGAATTGATCAAAATCCTTTCTTAGCGGATGCCTACGTCATAACATCTACCTGCATGCCAAATTTCAGCCCGATCCGTCCACTGGTTAGGGCTGTGCGTTGATAGATCACTATGTCAGTCAGTCAGTCACCTTTGAGTTATATATATTTAGATAGAAGATAGATTACTACATACATAATATCACGTCTTTATTCCTAACGGGGAAGACAGAGCATTTTGGATCTTGCGGATCTAAGCAAATAAATCCTAGGGCCGCTAGATTCAAAGGCAACTTTTAGCATGACGGTGGGTGAGAAGGTGGAAGACGGAATCAAAATAGTGATGGGTTGCTGGCTGCATTGCGCATGATTCGCATT
The DNA here is from genome assembly GCA_943193695.1 of Acrobasis suavella. Classification (NCBI taxonomy): domain Eukaryota; kingdom Metazoa; phylum Arthropoda; class Insecta; order Lepidoptera; family Pyralidae; genus Acrobasis; species Acrobasis suavella. Next base: position 10,697,161 of record OW971951.1, read on the forward strand.
TTCGCCCATTCGCTCGACCATACGATCTGTCCACTACATACATAACCTCGCAAAACTATACTAACTAGGTGTTGCTGTTATGAAAACAGCTTCACTTTTAGAAATTCGTATTTAACATTCAGAAATAATATTTAGAATCTAAGATACTTGATATTTATATTGATTGATACTTTTAATGCTGAAAAATTAATATGGTGACCTAAAGCCAAAGAGAGGGGTGTAAACATAGTTATGTTCACAGAAGCGCTCGCACTGCGATTTCTAAAAAATACAGATTCAAGAGTACAAGTAATAGACATTACAAACAAACAATAGAAATCAAATTTTTGGCAAAAATTCTTACTTCACGTGCCAAAATGTATTGAACACAAGTTAATGTTGTTATGTTAAAACGTGGAAAGGACATGCCCGTAATTAATCGAACCACGGCCTATACTAAATCACTGTATTAAAATGAAATTAAAATAACAGCCAAAACACAAAAAAAAAATATTTCGGCATTTCCATACAAAAGTGTGCAGCCGCTCGGGCAATTTGTATGGGAATGTCGAATTTTTCTTTTGTTTTTTGGTTATTTTAATTTCATTACACTAAAGTGATCTAGTATAGCTCGTGGTTCGATTTAAGACGGGTAAGTCCCATCCACGTTTTGATTCGTTCTGGGCGGTTATTATTAACGTTTCGCAAGTTACCAACCTTTTATAACTTAAGTACTCTGTGCTTAAGTTAAACCTGAGCCAAATTCATGTCAATCTTTGTCATCTTTAAATAACACCGCCTTCTTTTTGAAATTACAACATTAAATTCATCACGTCATAGTTATCAATTGCAAGATATTATCGTATAATACTGCAGTGTTGCGAAATTATCTTATCAGATATCGTCAGGTATCCGAACGTGAATTGTTATTGTTATTTCTATATCGATTCGGTAAGGTCATTTGCAATCCTAATTTTTATTTTTTATTTTCTTCTGGTGTACAACTTGGAAGGAGCATACACGTAATAAATCAAAGCACGGGCTATACTAGGTCACTTTAGTATAATGAAATTAAAATAACAGTCAAGAATTTAAAAAATCGGCATTTTTATACAAAAATGTGCAGCCGACCGGCCAATTTGTATGGGAATGGTAATTTTTTTTTTGACTTATTTTATTATCATTATACTATAATGATCTAGTATAGCCTGTGGTTCGATTTATTACGGGTGTGTCCCTTCCACGTAGTATATTAGAAAACAATAAGAGAAGATAAAATAATTAGGTAATTCAATAAGCCTATCAAAAGCAATTTAATCCAATCGAAAATAAGCCATAAGACTTCCATTAAATTGATAAGTCGTTTCTGATTGTTTTTCGTGATTCTAGGATAGCATTGGTCTGATATGAAAAGTTCATATTGACGGACTGAGTCCCCCCGTCAAGTATGTGTCGACGGTACATTTACACCCGGAATAATTGGTTGTATTTCTGTTTCGATATGCATAACTTAACAGGCGCCTCTTATACGCGTAAGTGATTTATTAGTTCTTAATACAATCCTTATTTGGCTTTCGCATGAGTTGAATAGACAAAAAATTTGCATTCAATAGATGAAGCGTTCTATGTTTTCTATAATAGAAGCCCGCTTTTAGAAAACAGACGTGTCGTCAAGCTAGGGTGAACTTGTAAGTGTTTTTCTAGAGACATAATCAAATAAAAATGAAATTATAAACATGTGATGGAAAATTTGCCACGAATGGGATTCGAACCCACGACACTCAACGCCGTGAGTGCACTACCAATTGTGCTACCGTGACTTCGAATCACCCTGACAAATTTTCTCATCACATAGTACACACTACACACGCATTTGAAGCATGCGTTGTATCAATAATAATCCGAGCATTGTAATGCTGTTAAAAAACAATCATTAAAAAATAAAACATTTCGATGATCGATACCTGTCTTATCAACGACGCCCAAAGAGCAACACGCTTACACGCTTTTCTCAAAGACCAATCGCGTTCGTCAAAGTTGACGCCCGTATAAAATATTCCACTTCTGTTCAGCATGAATGTACACTACAAAAACACTGAACTTAAAACACTTGCATGATTTAGTTTGTGTCGTGTATAAAAGAACCATATGATTTTGTGACATCTCTAAAAAATTGGAAGAACATCTCGTTTCCTAGTGGTCATCATGCCAGGCGGCATGGTCCCGGGTTCGATCCCCGGGCAGATTAAAATGGAACATGAATAAAAAAAATGTTATAAAATATAGTGTCGTTGTGTTAGTATCCCATAACACAAGTCTCGAACTTACCTTGGGGCTAACTCAATCTGTGAGATTTTTCCGTATATATTTATTATATTTAAATTACTAACTTGATATTTTGTCAAGCAGGTGGAAAGACGTGGTCCCCCAACGGACGCAGACAAGATCCACGATGAGGTGAAGCGACTGGTGATGCTGTGCACGTGCAGGCAGAAGTTCAGGGTATTCCAGGTCGGCGAGGGCAAATACAGGGTGAGTACACAGTAGGAATTTAAAGTGCAGTGTAAGAACATAATAGTATGTAGCGAGAACTTGAGTAAAATTTAAGAAAAATCGTATATGGCGATGCATAGGATGCACATATGATCCACGATGAGGCGTAACGTTCGAAGATGCTTTACACTGATGTGGGAAGTAAGAATGCTTATCAGGGAGCGATACTAAGAGATCAATATATTACAAATCTCTCAGTACAAGGTGAGAACTTGGCAATATGTTGCGAAAACTTGAGCAAAATCATCATCCTGGTTTTCAATAGGTGCAGTTTAGTGAGCGTGACTAATTCGCAGTATGTAGTGAGAACAGATTATATACAGTTCTTTTACCTCTACTCTAAGTGTAAACGTATGTAGTAGGTACTTAAAGTAGATTATAGAAGACCATAAATTGAGGGATCAAAGTCAAAGTCAAATATATCTTTGTTATCATAGGTTATATATAACATCTATTAATAAAAAGCCTAGTTACTTAAAATTGATTACTTACAGCTGAGTTTACTACCGCTTCCAAAGCGCTAGTGGAGAAGCAATAACAAACTGCACTGCAACATTTTCTCCATCTCTTCTCGGGATGGAATTGAACCTATTTCTCTTTCCCCCAGTTCGGAGACTCGCAGAAGCTCCGCCTGGTCCGCATCCTGCGCTCCACTGTGATGGTGCGCGTGGGAGGAGGCTGGGTGGCGCTGGACGAGTTCCTGGTCAAGAACGACCCTTGCAGAGGTACGTACAGCAACATACAGGTTACTCCGAAAATCTTCTCAGAGTATTTTATAGTTGGTAATACTGGGTATCAGCATTTTTCAAGTACACACACAAAAGTATGATTACCGGATCCAACGGCTTAACGTACCTTCCAAGTACTAAGTTTATCATCCATACTCGCCACGGTACGATTAAAAATGACTGTCATACTGAACTCCGACTTTCAAAATATCGATGTACGAACTTCGAAAGTTTCTATATGGAACTTCGTAATTTGCTATAAAAAAAACTTTAGAAGTTCCGTACATCGATATTTCTTTTTAATGACAGTCTTTTTAATGACTGTGATACTGAACTTCGACTTTCAAACCTACCTATTTAAACACAACTTTTATATCTCTCTATGAATAAAGGTCAAATTTAAGCAGTCTTTACAAAGTGCTTTAATTCCGAAAGTAAAGATAAGAAAAGATTATATTTAAGTATTTATTCTTTATATGTCCGCAGGTCCACTATGAATTGATAAAATATTTAGGGACATATACGTGCATGTTAATTTAATCTATGTTATAAATATTTTAATACGCGGCGCAGTGTATAAACGTTATCACGATGCTTAAAAAAAAATTCTACATAGTTTAGGCATTTAAAGAGAGAAAGAGCGAGACATAAGTAAATACAGTACCAAGATCAAATTACCATGCATAAGAATTTCAAGGTACACCTTAAGGCGAGTCCGCTGCGCCAGTTTTCAACAAACATTCTTCTTGAACACAGAATGAAGTAAACATAAGAGGATTTCCCCCACGCGCAGACGAACTTCGGCAAACACAGAACATTTAGGCCACGCCACGCCCCTTATTCGTGTTTTCTAATAATTTTATGTTCATAAACTAGCGCAACGGACACAGCTTTATTCTATATGTAGATTTCTACATTGGAAATATCATTTGTGCCTACGTAACCTACATTAAATGAATCTCATAATGTTTAATTTCTTTTAAATGCAATATGTTTATCTTAATTTCACAAATGATATTTTCAATAGATGGGCCAGGAAGGAAGTGTAACTATTTTATGTGACACATTATTTTTGAAAATAGACCTAGTTTACTCGACTTTTCAAAAATAGGGCAATTGATTTTAGTGTCCACTATTCCAGTAAATATCTTTAATTTACTACCCCTTTCTGGCCATTTCACTGACTATCACATTACTTTTATTAACGAAAGTTCTGTGTTAGTTATTTTAGTTTTAAGTTTGTATTTCAAATGTGTTTTTATGGTGATATTCAAAGTGTCAATCAAATACTTACTCGGGAACCGTACAGATGTGTGTTAACCAATAACACAGTAACTATAGTAAAGGGCAGTATAAATAATTATTAATTGTGACGTCCTTAACAACTAAAATGGCGGGAAATATTTTCAATTAACAAAAAATATTCTCTGCAATAATAACAAATAACAATTCGAATTAAATAACTTTATTTTTATGTATCTAATCGCGTACAAATCCCGTTGGGCTACGTTTTAAAACTACAATTAAAAACTTACAAATAACATGCAAATACTGGCAACACAATCGTTAAAAATAGCAATACTAATATAAATGCAAAGTTATTAAAGCTATCACAGAAATTATAAGTAACAAATAGGCAATTTATACCCTAAATACTTCGGAAGCACGCCAAACAGCTGCAAGGTCAAAAAACCCGTTCTAGATGAGTCAGACTTAAACACTAGACGATTACTCATACTAATACATTTCGAGATACAAAAATAGACGGCTAATACATTTAAACATCGATCGAAAATTAACATCACAAAATATTCGAGATTATTTCATCAAATAAACATTATAAGTATAATGGAAAGAGACGTTTTACTTAACACTAAAAAGGTTATTGCTCGAGGCTACATGGCTAAATCCTAATTAGGAGACTTCCCTTTAAATATTTGAGTACAATATTTGTTCATGCAATGACTGTTTACTGATGATTAGATAATAAGTTTGACAAAATACTTTAAAATAAGGTGAAACTTAAATCTAATCGGTAGTAGTCTTCCTTATGAAAGACATCAAGGAGGATATCTCACTTCTTTCGGTTGGTAGACGGTTGAATTCAATTTCTTCGCTCAAGTTCTGGGTGTCGGAAGTATTGTCATTCACAGGCCAGCGTTTATGACTGGGTGCATACAAAACCAATAGAGCAAATATGTAAATATTCCACATTCCATACACGCCTGTGAAAAATGCTGATGTATACTCTAATTCAATATGCTCATCCCATTTCCACTGGCCTTCAGCTACTTGCCCCAATATGAATCCAATAACAGTTAACGCAGCACATAGCAGAGTAGCCAACATCAAGAATTTGAAGCGATAAATGATTCCTTCATAGTGAAGCCGCCTCACAGAGCACATAGTCGGCAAAGCCTGGCGTTTATGGGATATATTATTGAAAACTTGCCACACAAGGTAACATAGGAACAGGAAATAGACTCCAGTAGATATCCCAGCCAAAATTATGAATGTCAAAGCCAGATTAGTTCCAATATCAGTGACCCATATAGAGTAGAATGGATTTCGAAGTTGTACTCCTCTTTCGCACATGTCAAAGATGAAAAGGGAAGTGCAACCAATGGCAACAGCACTCAGATGGCGCCAATACTGCTTCAGAGAACTTTGGGCTGACGTTTCTTGAATCAACATGTGCTCGCCGGCAAAAACTAGCCAGAACGCAAACAACATCGCATAAAACACTCCCTGTCGGATATCTCCAAGTAAAAGCATGAATGGTAAATCATAATGCAGTGTTAAGTACTCCAAGGGCATGTTAAGTATACAAACAGCTATTCCTAAGCTTAACAACATCTTTTCAAGCAAAACTGGCTTGCGTTCCAACATATGAATGCGTCTCCAAAACCATACAAGAATTCCAATGATGCAAGGGAAGAAAACTGTCTTCAATGACATCCAGACTTTAGTGAATCCTCCATTTTGGTTTATGACAGTTAGCCACATGTCCTGAATATGACCTAAGTTGTTATTCATATCAGGAGAGTCCACTGGCAGCCGCACATTCAGTAAATAGAAGTCATGGAACAAAGATCCAAGTTCGAAAAGTGGTATAGCAGAGCAATTATAAAGATAAGTCTCAGTTTTAAGATCAATATCGCAGTCGAGGTGACGCCTCTCGGTCGATTGCGTGTACAGCTTCCATTCGTCTTCAGGATCTCCTTTGTTTCGATAAGCGAGGCGCGCGTCTATTGTCACAATACTACGCGGCTTCATCTCCATTTGAGAATGGTACGCGATATCCATTTGCAACACGCCGATTAGGTTCTGCTGCCATCGAGAATAATCCAAAATCTTGCTCTCACGGGGAACCGGCATTTGGAAAGCGAAGACGATGTCGGTTTCAGAAATGTCTGGATGCAAGTTAGCGAGGTCGATGCTCTTGCAGGCACCCTTGCCGCGGTTGTAGAACCACTTGGTCGTGTCATTTTTCACTGCAGAAGTATCTTTACACACTGTTGCGAGGATATTTTGTGCATTCGCAGGCATGGGCGCGACTAATCCTCCGATGAGAAAACATGTCAATTGACACAGCAGTAAAAACGTGACTAGCACGGCTAATTTACGCCCGCTCAGATTCTCGATGATTGTGCCACTCATTTTGCACGATAAAATCAAAAATTTACACAAGTTTTAATTAACAAAATCCATTGTCCTTGTTTTCCGACGCGTCGCGTTTGACAAGTGAATAAATTATAAAATGTCATGCGCAGTAACTGTGTTGCCAGCTAAAAAAGTAACGCGTTATTAACTTGTTCCGGTTATAGCTCGTTATTGTAACGTTAAGTTTTTATGAGTAATAAGAAAATAACTTTCACTGTTTCATGTTAATAAAAGAAATAAATAAAACAAAAATAATTTTTGGTACAAAAAGTAAATGAATAAAAACATTCATAATTAAAACTATTCAGTCATTAGTTGCTGTTACTATATTTTTTTGTTCATATTCACTACTTTTTTCATTCGTGCAAAATAATCATCAATATACGTATTGCTAGATCCAGCAACTATCGTATCGTACAGCTAAAAGTAAGCGTCAATATGTCCACAATAAATATGTTGGTGTTGCTACTAATTTACTAATTCGTATTCGCTTTACCCATTCCAAATCCCGTGGCTCCCTATGAAAATTCGTTAATTTTACGTTATTTTTATTTTATATTGCGTTTCCCACATGATATCCCCTTTACATAAGTAGTGTCATTAGTGCTACCGCTGCCTGATCCGAGCAAGCCGGAGCAGCATGAAGCTTGTTGCCCGCTCGGTAAGATTATATGAACCGCCTTTGGAACCAATTTATAATATCTATGTAAAAACACTACGGTTATTATTATTTGTCATAAATATTAAGTTCAAAATGTTTTCATTGGTTCCAAAGCAGGTCGTTCTTTATTGGTGTGGCTTAAACTTTGATTTTTGCCATGTCTTTACTTATTTGCTCCGTTATCTAACGTAGCCGATAAAAGCGTCTGGTGCTTTCGTTGTAGTCTAACTTGATATTCATATAATTTTATCAAGTGTAGTATGCCTATGTAGAATGTGAAAATAAAAAAATTCAGTGGCGTAGTGGTGATATCCTATAATAATTATTTGCTTAATAAAGTAATAAATGCATGAATAAATTGAAATTTATTTGCATACATGCAATATTTTATTTTATTTTGTAGTTACTAATGTTCACATAAAACAAGAGCAAGATCAATATAGCATAAATAATAATATCATTTTTTTTTTATTTCTCAATACACAATTCAGAGTAATAAAAAAACCAACAAAATTACACGTCTTGCCCTTGATTTATACTGAATGCATTTATTGGTGAAAGATAATCTAATTGTATTTTAAAACTCCTCTTCCTAACCGCACACAAATACAAACATACCCAATTTTGTTTTGTTTTATTATTGCGTTGTTTGTTTATGTTTGACATGTTCTGATTTTGTTTGTTGTTTTTTTCTTTTCCTTACAACCACTGCACGCTGTCCCGTTTTGGTTAACACTTTATGGTGTTATTTTCCTCCTATCCTTTTACCGAACGGTTTTCTTTCACCCTCCCTTCTCCTTACCCGTTTGTGATCCCGCACACTGGACGCCGCCCGCATGCAGCCAAGGGACGCACCAACATCGAACTGAGGGAACAGTTCATTCTGGCTGATGGGGTGTCACAGAGCATGGCAGCGTTCCGACCGCGTACGCCCCGCTCTAATACAAACACTCCTCCTTCCACCGGACCGATCACCAAGGTAAATAGCTAAACGCTAGACTTTTTTTTCAATTTCTTATTTTAAAACTTCTCTCCTACAGGTTAGAAATTAGTTATAATTTCGCACAAATACTACATAAATCGCACAGTAGTTATTATTGGAGGGAGCAAACGGTTTGGGACTTCATTTTCGCTTTTTCTGTTGCAATTTGCACATGGATCCTTGCATCCATATGCAAGTTGCGCCTTCGTGGATACAGCATGTGTTGAGCTCGTAGCGTTTGGTCGTATTGCATTAGTGTGTTCAGGCTATGCATTGATGCACAGGCTCGTGTAGTGTTTGGTGTTGTTTAGTGTACCTACTCATTGGATCCACTACATTGGAGAGGTGGCACGTCAGCGCATATGGATGTTATGGTAAAGTATTTCGTTCATCCTCTCCCGCTAGTCCCATCATACCCGCATACCGCAAAATTTCGCGCGCCCGTCGACTAAATGTGTGGACTAATCGTAACTACGTAAAAACGTCGCAAATAAACGCGTTTCGACTAAAAGATTGGCACTATGAAGGCAACACTTTGTTTTGTAAAGGATGTGTTCCCTTCCCTCCTTAATAAGTATCCCGGTTTTGCGTTGGTGCGTTTAGCTGAGGAGTTTATGGAGCAGCTGAGGCCAATATTTGAGGCTCTAAGGCAACGGGAAGAGCTTCCGTGTTCGTATCCACTACACGTCGGCTCAACACATGGCACAAAGCAAGCCTTCATATATGGGCATTCAAGATCTCAAGGTTCAACGACACCCGGAGCGCACCACTATACCCACCACCATGGATACCAGCCATCTCCAGGATACCACTGGGTAATGCTAATTAGGCTATGTCATAGTGTCGTGGTTGATTGCACTGATTTCGAGAGTTCAGCAGCTTATTATTGTTTGTTTAATGTGTCCATTGTCATTGTCTTAGTAAATCATAAAATTTAACTGTCAAGTCCATTGTAGCATGTTTATTTATTGCAATACCTATCAGTTGTAATTTAAAAAAAATATTTGAGTGGTTTGCCATCAGAATACTTTTTGAATGCTCTCAATATTGAATGATTTTTTGTATAAATAGGTGAGAGAGCGCACTGCCCGGTCTCAGCCAATGTCTGGAACTGGAGTGGCTGGACGGGCGTCAAGATCTTCCCTAAGCGCTGGCACGCCGGACTCCCTTAGTGACAACGAAGCAGCAAGCGGACTTGGATCTAGATACAGAAAGCCTAGCGTGCCAAGGTATGATACAAGAAACCCTCTTACTTATCTACTTATTGGACAGAACTGTGTCAAAAATATTTCAAATTAATTAAAAGTATACAATATTTTATACAGGGTCTCTCAATATAATTACTAAATCCATTTTAAGGGTTGATTCAGTCCGTGATACTGAACAACTTTCTTCAAGGAACATTTTTTTGTTAGCCTGCAGTGTCCCATTGTTGGGCAAAGGCCTCTCCTCTAGTTTTCCACAAACTTCTATCAGTGGCGCTAGTTTACCAGCTCTTTTTATATGCCCTTATATCGTCTGACCACCGTGTTCGAGAGCGGCCTCTATTTCGTCGCCAGCATGCAGCCTGAATTCATCCTTAAAATAGTTTCTGTTTTTGGTTTTTCATGTGTGTAAGTGGCCAACACTGGTATCAAATTTTTCAAGCTGCCTAAAGGCATCTGACACAGCTTGACTACTGCCACACAATAATGACAGCCGGGACCAATAGCTTATACGTGCCTTCCGAAGCACAGAACGGCATAGTTTTAGTATATTTTGTTAGACGTTATAATTATTTTTGTTTTTTGTACAGATCAACACTCACACCAGGAGGATCAAGACCAGGTTCCCGACCCGGATCAAGGACAGGGTCAAAACCACCTTCGAGACATGGATCAAATCTCTCATTAGATAGTACAGGTAGGATACTGAGTTTAAGCTTGTACACTTCTTAACATTTATCATATCTTTCTTGCGGTTCATATTAAGTAAATTATCAAATTTCACCTCTATTTTATAGATGAAGTCACAACGCCATCACGCATTCCAATGCGCAAAGTGACGAACACGCGGACATCTACGGCTCGCGCGGCCGCCAATGCCGCCAAACTCGGCGTGACCACGCCTAACGGTAGCTCTCGCCCACGAACACCTACTGGCTTCTTAACGCCAGCCAGTGGAAGGTAATTCAAGTTATATTCAATTGTTTAAAATTTTGTCAGTGGCTAAAGACAGATTTCACTATCGGATGATAAAAACTGATCTGTATGTAACTACAATACAAGAGATGTGAAGAAAGTATAAGTTTAAAAAAATTCACGAATTATAGCAAAAAAAAACTGTATTTGATGTTCTTCATATCTCACCTTATAATAATTTAATTTAACTGCAATTAAAACGGTGAACTGATAACGCACGGACAGGTACGGTAGCGGAGCGATGTACCGCACTTCCAGTATACCAACACTGGCACCCGTGCCGGCGCTACTGAGGTACACATTGAGAGTTTCATGAGTTGTTTGTTACGCCATACTGTTGCGATATAAATTTGTGGTGTCCATTTGTATTAACTTACTTGTTTTCAATATCTAATTTCATAGTTCCGTCTTTCTAGACGAAATTATGAAAGATTGTGTTAATTTAATGTTTTGTAAACATAAATTTTTGTCGCAAATGTTTGAAAATACACAGCGTTGAAAGAGCACGTAGCTTGTCTAGGGTTTATTGGTGAAGTAGCAGTGGTGAAGAGCATCTTGAAATATTTGGGAGCACATTTGTCAAAGGCTTATACCATGTGGAAGCCTTTGTTTTTGTCCGATTGGTTCCAGAAAGATTACTGTACTTTACAGCATTTATCATAATGGTGGTGGAAAAATATTACTATTAGTTACTTATAGCATTGTAGGTCGACTGCAAGAAGTTTTGCAAAACAAAATTAGCATGAAAAAGTAGTTAAAACTAACATTTTATTTTATGGAAGTGAGCTATTAATAATACAAACAAAGCGTATTATGGGATATTTTTATTAAAGTATACGTAATTTTTTTCTTTCCGCATGCAACGATTACGAAAATGGATCAATAACAGCTCAATACATTCCCAGCCATCTTCAATGGCTTCTGAACATCCCAAATCCCACTCACACAATCACCCAGCATTCCAAACTCCAGGTTCTACTAAAATTCCTATTTATGTCGGATCACGTTCGCAAAGAACGCCGTCAGTCGAAAGACAAATTACAAAGTCCAGAAAATCTCAATCTAGAGAGGTATCCTTAGAACCCAGTCCTACTTCCCAAGATCCCTCAAGAAAATCCGAGCAGAGAAGTCCCGAAGACGACTCTTCACTGTTCAGCATATCGGGAATGACAAGCGACAATGAATATGAAAGCAATATAAGCGAGTCAAGTGGCGAAGCGTCAAAGCCAACCCAGCGAGATGCCAAAGGGTACAAGCTTGTAGAATGCTAGCTTCGATTTATGCTCGATTATTTTGATTGACTCTCTTTGAATTTTGGAATTTGTTTTTGTCGTCATTTACATTTATATTGGTCACCCGATGTCATAAATGTCTCACTCATCCTACTGGCTCATTCCATCATTCATTTTTCATAATCCTGTATGCTTCAATGTACTGCAACAGTTTATGATTATGACTAACATTTTTGGCTTTCAAATGTATTTTTTATTCTCACAAACAATAAGAAGCTCTATGTTTGAAGTAAAGAGTGCACATCAAATAGAAAAATGTTTAATTTGCTCTTCTTTATATTTATCACCTATATGTATAACACTCTCATGTATGCTTTCAAATTCACATTCATATCATCTAACACACTGCAGCCTACACTTACGGGTATATTATAGCTTTAAGTGTTCCTATGCATTTGATATGATACAGGGTAAAGTTGCAATGTGAAAATATTACATTTACTTTTATTTCTCTCTTTGTTTTATTTTAATTAGTAAAATCATTACCTACATTGCAGCCTACTCTTATATGCACAAAATATTTAATTGTTTATTTATGTACATTTATTACTTGTTTGCCTTCTGTTTCTGATTTTTGAGGCACAAGTGCGGTTTTGTATCAGCATTGGAATAGTTTCTTTCGATATCTTGTTTACACTTGTGCCTCAATACTCTTGTCTAACCTTATCTAATTCTACTGTCCTGTGACTGTCCTGTGACTAATTGTCTTTATTATCTTGTGCTCGCTAACACCATTAGAAGCGGGTCGTTTGTCTCCACGGAAGGACAAACGCCCGGCCGGAGTCGCATCCCAGTCTTTAAGGATCACCATACTAACTGTAATCTCAATAGGTAATCATACTAAACTACGTACATTTTTCTATGCTTTTGCAGTTTTCTCTTTGGTTTGTTTTGTTGTTGTTAGAGAAATAGATTAGTATGTTTGTTTGCTTTGTGTTGGTTATGCTTATAAAAAAATATAAGTGTTTGTTATATTTCCAATGATAATCTTATTTCGCTCTGTATAATTTCGATTCTGTGAGTAGTTTTTGTTTGGGTTATTTTGATATATAATGTAATGCTTGCATGTTCAGCACCAAGAACTAAATAGAGTGTAATTTGTACTTGTTTGATCCAGACAAAGAACGCCGTCGGGAAGCACTACGCCCGTCCGTTCAGGGCAGCAGACCGCCGTGACGCGGCTGTTGCGTAAACCTTCGGACGCATCCGACAGCGCAGCGCCCGCCACGCCCGGCTCTCGACGTGGAACACCAGCATCTTCTCGAACTACGGAGAAACGCGAACCATTCCGATTGTAGACGATATTATTGAACAAAATGCCAATTTTTAAACGCTGATCACATCGCTATTTTTAACTTGATTCTAATTTTGTTTGAAAATATTGATGTGTTCACGAAGTTGAGAATCTATGAAATGCTAGCCGCTTTGATGTTTATTCTGTTGGACACTAATTTTTGCAAATTTATAATCGTATTATACGCCAAAATAATAATAAATATATACCCACCTTTGGAAATTAATTAAATTGAAGCTGCTAGCGTAAACATAGAGGCGAGTGCCCATATATTATATAAATCATAATATTACTAACAATGAATTAACCAATTCGCAAATTAAGCCAAGCTTAAAAACGAATTTGCGAATGTGGCTTTTTATTTAAGTGAAAACAATAGATGGTAGTAGTAAAACTTAAAGTCTGCACTTGTTGCCTTGTATACTTATTTTTTCTACGATTCGTGCGTTATTGTGCACGTTTGACTATTTTATTTATTTTGTGCTGTCAGTATTCCCCGTTATGTTCATTTTTGAGCGATTTTCAAAACTTTGTGAATATTCCCCCTGTTTCTCTTATTTATTGTCAACGTTGCCATAATTGTTAGTGTATGTTTTGTATGTTATACGTATTAGTGTCCCTACGGGGACTTGGAAAAGTGTGATTTATAACCTTCTTTTGTAATATTTTCCTTTAGGGACCATTTTGTTAACGAACTAAGAGGATAGGTGATTGTAGACGACAGCTTTTTATAATTTTTAATCTAAGTCATATTATCGCCAGACTATGAATCCTGATAGAATTATTAAAAGACGTCGTCCACAATTTGTTAAGGTGATAATAGCATTATTTATAAATATTTTTCTTTCGTAATGCACAATCATGATTTCTTTTCTGATCCTTTTTGTGTTCAATTTTTTGTTGTGATGTATTTCAATACTGTCAATCATAAGTGTACATTGATGTATGTGATTTATTCATATGTTAATATTTGCACAATTTTTGTTGTGATGAGATCTTTTGGCTGATAAATAACACGTGCTATCGACTATCGCCAGAGTCGTTAGTATCTTGTGTTTATCGAAAATATGCTCACATAAAATTCCACTGTGGACTTTTATTTTTTAAGTGATTTAACAAAAGTACACGTTGTCGCAAAAGACATTTACTTAATAAAAGCTAAGATCAACTTTTATGTAAGAAGTAAACGCTTTTAAATGTAACCTTCCTTGATTTAAAATGTTAACCAATTTTCTCACGTTAATTTTTACTATAAATCTGACTCTATTCTTAAGCCATTCATTTATTACTATTAAGAGTTATATAACTATTAATCTGGTCATTTTTATTTAAATCATTGTTGTATTTGTTAAATATAAAATCAAAGCAAATTTACTAAAGAGCTTGCAATTTTTGTATAAAATAATGACGAACAGCCGCAGTCTTAAAATCTCATATTGATTTCAAAATATAAAATAAAGAATAACAAATATTACACGTTGGTTTTATTTCCAATTCAAATTTTATTTTACTTCACCTCACTCCCTCCACAATGCCTTTAATTTATTATTATTAAGCGTATATCCTTAATTTGCCAATAAGTAATCTTTAAGTCAGTCGCGAATGGAAAACACGATACAAATATAAAAAAGTGTGATTTTCCAGTACCTATTTACACAACCAATAAATTGAGGGTTAAGAATCCATTTGTTAAAATTCAGAAGCTGATTTTATATACATTGCTGTTTTTGTTATGATGAAATTTTCACTGACTGTTGATAAACAAAGGATATACATTTAAAAGGCCGCAGCGTTCGTGAGTAGATTTGTTTGTCGATAAAATTTTTTTGCTCTGCGATTACGAAGGAATAAATATTTTGCTCTTTGGACGGCTTAGATCATTTAATACAGGATACGCAGACAAATCTTCTTACAAAATTTTCTGCTGCTTTTGGTGCAGGGATAAGCTAGTACTACATCTAAAAAGAAAACACACATTCACAAAATGAATTTGTGTCGCTATAAACGCACACTTACAAAAAATTCAAACACTAGCTTATTTTCTGCACACATGTAAAGCTCACACTGAAATTAATGCGTAAATACACATAATTATACACTCTTGGCAAGAAAGAGATACTATATTCAAGTCTAATGCGCAGGGAATAAAGACGAAGGTTGTAGATCAAAAAAACAAAAGTCTCGTAGGGAGTGCGCATCGCTGCGCGAGTCTCGGGGGGAGTGCGCCTACGTCATCAACTAATCGTTTTTCAAATTTGATTTAATGTGTTTGACCTCTTTCTACACGACAATATTGCATAACATGGCATTTTTAACGGAACAATTGTAGATGTCTTTTCGATGCTTTATCGAGTCACTTAATGATCATAATCGCAACTTGTTTTTATGAACATATTAGATTTTTGATCTTATACTTTGGCAGAATGGAACGCGTAGGTAAGGCTTATCATTTGCAGGTGTCCTTTCGATGCTTTACCGAATTACGAAATGATTCTTATCAATTACGCAACTAGTTTTTATGAACGTATTAGATTTTAGATATTATACTTCGGCAAAGGGGAACGCGCCGGTAAAGCTTATCCTGTATTAAATGATCTAAGTTGGACGGTAATCCAACCTGAGATAATGGATATATTTGAACCCAACTATCGTTTCGAAATTCATGTTGCAGGTTGAATGTCTTTATGGTATTGGTGGCTGATAAATAACGTTATTATCGTCAACTCATAACAGTTATTATCGGAAGTTTTATTACACATTTTTCATAGCTGGCAATATTAATTTAAAAAAGAAAATGTCATGAGACATAAATGTCTTAGCGTGACAGTGTTTGTTATGATGATTCGTAAAATTTCTAAAATAAAAACAGAATAAAAGAAAACAAAACAAACAATTTTAAACCGAGTGTGTTAAATATGGTTGGCTATAATATGGATGGACCGGCTAGGGACCGTGTCATGAAACTCATGGAGGATAAAGACCGAATTGAGCGGGAAATTGCCGAATGCAATGCTGTTCTTGAAACCAATCATGTGGGAATGTCTGATCCTCTGGTGGATGGGGAAGGCTTTCCTCGAGGTGATATTGATGTCTACCGGGTGCGGCACGCTAGGCATAGAATTATCTGTGAGTATTTATCCAGGGCTGTTTTGTTAAAACGCCGAATTACTTCAGTCAGTACGTCCCTAGTTGTAGTTCAAACAAGAAGAACAAGACAAGACAGACCTACCCTACCGTAATATGTTACCTTCTTTTGTGCCTGTCACCTTCATTTGGGTGCATAATAGTCTAAAAGTTTGCATTTTATTAATTGACTTTTTAAAAGCAGGAGGTTATATTTGACCCATATGTTTTTTAAGGTTCCGTACCCAAAGGGTAAAAACAGGACCCTATTACTAAGACTCCACTGTCCGTCTGTCTGTCAGCAGGTTGTATTTCATCCAGAGATCGGAATCATGAGTGCTAATGTTATCAAAAGTATGGATATGACTAAAAGTAAAAAACAATCAGTTTATGTGTTTTCAGGATATATTTTAATTTTTTTTTGTATATTGTATTAGTTACTAAGGTCTTGAAAAATCCTGGGACTTTTAGTAATATCCATACTTTTGATAGCAATAGCATCTGTGATTCCGATCTCTGCTCATGAACTGTGATAGCTAGACAGTTGAAATTTACACATATGACGTATTTCTGTTGGGACTATTACAAGAAATGCTAAAAACAGAATAAAATATATATTAATGGGGGGCTCCCATACAACAAAACTGACTTTTACTTGATACTTTTTAACTGCAACAGATTTGCCTATTCCCTTGATTGGTTTTTATAATCTGCATGTGTATTATGATAACCTTTGTGGCCTTTGGTCATGGCGCCAGGCTGTCACACTTGACAACCTGGCGCCATGACCACTAGGCCACATAACCTGAACCCGAGCTCGGTCCCCGTTCAGGTCAAGATGGAAAATGATCTTTTTCAGATGGACCTGATCCTTGAATGTTTATCTATATATGTACATATTTGTCATAAACATACAATATGTAGTAAAAACCCTGTCCGATCCTTGTAGGAGCAACTCAGACTGTCAAAATGAACAACTTTTCGTATGGGACCAATGCTTGAAACTCGAAGAAAAAATCAACATTTTCATTCTAATTGCCAGGCTGGCCGGACACTTTTGTATGAAAATGTTTTTTTTTTGAGTTTCGAGCATTGGTCCCATAGGAAAAGTTGTTCATATTGACGGTCTGAGTTGCTCCTATAAGGATCGGACAGGGTTTTTGTTACATATTGTATAGTGTCATCGAGTTAGTATCCCATAATACAAGTCTCAAACTTACTTTGGCAATAGCTTAATCTGTGTGATTTGTCCGTATATATTTATTTATGCGTAGGAGAAGCAGCTGGTACATTATGGTTTTTATCCCAAACCAGAATGGAAATTATCGTAGTTAATAGTTATGAACTTTTAGGCTTACAAAATGACCACAAGGATATCATGAAGAGGATTGAGAGAGGTTTGGCTGAAGTGCACTCTCATCTCATTGGTTGTAACGGGGAGGGACCATCTGCGCCTCCACCAACGGTCAACGGAAACAGCCACATAGTTGCAACGAGCAACGGTGACAGTAACGAGTTTGACAGACCGTTTGCGACCATCGGCTTGGTGCATGAGGGATCACCGGCTGATATTGCAGTATGTTTAATAACTTTTTAGTACTTTTATTAAATAATTTGTTTGCTTTTTTACTCCTTTTTTTTGATGGCTTATAATTCTTCACATTATTTTTGAGTTCTGTAGAAAATCCATCAATATAGTAAGGTGGTTTATGTAAGTAGATATAAATGAAATCAAAATAGTGATGATTCACATCAAATCATCTATTGACATTCAAAGATAATAAAATTTTCTTTCACTATTTCTGTATTTATCTTCTAATAAAACAAGATAGATATGTGGCAGTCATGTGGTGAAATAAGCCAGCTAACTTGACCCCTATTCTGTTTCTTGAAGGCTGGCATCCAATTGGATGCCAAAGCCATTATCTAATTTCTTAAATTAAGTATCTATTTAATTTAATTATTATCTAATTTAATTTAATTATTGTTCATTAATCTAGAATCACTCAACTTGATGTGTTGAAAATCAGCCCTTTGAAGATGACTGAACAAGACCCAGCCAAGTGATTCAAATTTAGTTCTAATATTTTCCACATTGGCGCTTGTAGTCACCAAAACAATTATGACGTCAACAGCCTAAACAGCTGTGACTGCGTATAATAATTCTCTAAAACTAGTAACTTAGTAGTAGGTAGTAGTAAAAAGTAGTTTTCAGTAATTTGTGAACCCTAACCCACATATCACAAATTCATCAATATTCAATTTAACTAAATGATTTTACTTTAGCGACGTGCACAAATATTTTTGACAGGGTAGGCACTAATTTTACCACCACCATTTAGCAAAATACATTTTACGCTTTTTTTTTATTTGTCTGGCAATAGTAAGTACAATGCGACACAAATATGTTGAACAAAAATGGCAGACTTCAAAGCATTTTGGTACAAATTATACAAAATGCTTTGTATAATTTGTACAAAACGCAACAAATAATGCGCCGACGACCGCCATTTTGGTTCAACCTACGTGCCGGGAATTTGTACAAAAATGCTTTGGAGTCCGGCATTTTTGTTCAACTTATTTATGTCGCATTGTATCTTTCTGTGTTCTTGTCATAATTCTGTGGTCATAATAATTTATTGATATAAATAATCTAAATGTTGTTACTTCCAGGGGCTCACAACCGACGACGAGGTCCTCCAATTCGGCTCCATCAACCATTCCAACTTCTCCGACATAGCCCAAGTGAATGACATAGTGTCCCACTCGGTCGGCCAAAGGATCCATGTGAAGGTATATTTTATTTATCGCTTTTCATTTTGTATATGAACTAGCTTTTGCCCGCGGCTTCGCTCGCGTATCAAAATTCCTTTCTTAGGGGATGCCTACGTTATAGTAGCTTTATGCATGCAAAGTCTCAGCCCGATCGGTTTGAAATTGACTACCCTGTGACAAATAATGCCGGAAAAGTGAGAAATGTACCTATTTTCTTAGATATGAAGTCATTCTTGTAATTAAGATAATCGTACCTAATTAAAAAGAACAGCTCCATATTTTATAAGGTCACTGATCAATATAATATAATTTTTCAAAACTAAAAACCGACTTCACCCCCAAATTACGCAACCAATTTGATAAAATTTCTATGGGATCATCGACAAGTGTACGCTTTCAAAAAAAAAAATAATTTTCCTAATCTACCAAAGCTTCTCCGAATAATCGATGAACCTATATTAAAAAAAAAAACATAAAAGACCGCGTCGAATTGATAACCTCCTCCTTTTTTAAAGTCGGTTAAAAATATCAAAAATAGTAATTTAAGTATTTAAAGATTTTTGTTTCGGTAAAACACAAACAATAGAAAGTCTAGGCTACAACTTAAGTGGTTTCATGTCCTCTAAAATCAGTGGCCATATGTGACGATTGCTTTTGGTTTTGACAATAAACAATCACTATTCAGTTTGAACAAGCACTCACTTTGTTACACAAAGGCGCGGGCGCCCGGACGGCCTGAAAACGTGCGTTTAAAAGATGTGCAGCGCATAATAGTTTTAATAAATAAAAAATTTGCATATAATAGCAATTCACTGCTCTGCTACATAGTCACTGCTAAAGAGGCTATCTGAATTTTTTGGGGTCCAGTGCTGCCCCTATTTGAAAAAGAAATATCTGAAAAGAAAGGGAGATGTCATTTAAAATTTTGACTTGAGTAAGCCCTAGATAACCCTTCAAACTATTTTACGTTTATAGTTTAAAGTGAGAATGTGAAGTTTTTCTACGCACATGACCCAAAAGTTTACGTATTTCGCTTTTTTTAATTATAATTCCGTTTCCTTTCAAATAATTTATTTCATATGGAGTCAGCACTGGACCCCGAAAAATTCATATATCCCCTTAAGTAAGTTAGTACCTATTTTATTTTTTGAGAAAGTACCTTAATTTAATAAAAAGAACAATCAAAGTGGTTAAACATATAGTGACGTAGTCTTGGGCCATCTCTTGTTTTATTTATTTTATCATGTTTAAAATTTAGTTTAGAGCTAGTCAATCTTTTTTTTTTTTTAAATAAATAGGGACTAATTACACTGATTGAGCTAGCCCCAAAGTAAGTTCGAAACTTGTGTTATGGGATACTAACTCAACGATACTATATTTTATAACAAACACCCAAGATCCAGGACAATTTGAAAAAGGCCGTTTTCCAACTTGCGCTGACCGGGGATCGAAACCGGGACCTCTGGGTGGCGGACTAGCATGGTGACCACTACGCCACGGAGGTCGTCCAATCTGTATAATTAGTCCTTATCCGCCTTATTATAAAACCCAGACTAACTTTCTTACTAGGTTTAAACTATTATCCGACCGGATCAAGTTGACATCTAGTAATATCGCACTATCTCACCTGTCAATGTCAACTTCATTTTGGGCGGATAATGGTTTAAACCTAGTAACAAAGTTAGTCTGGGTTTTATAATAAGACGGTATGTATTTATATTTGTTCAGGTGCGGAGACAGCAGCACGTGCTGATGTTAACGGTGGTGCCCCGGCCGTGGCAGCAGCCTGGGTTACTCGGCTGCCAGATCAGGAGACTCGCCAACTGATGGAAGGCGCCTTGGTTTTATATTAATTGGAAATATCGTTTATGTTTTGTCACAGAATCGATTGACACATCATTTTTCAAAATTGGATAAGCGGTTCGGATGCTACGATCAGGCCTGTGTCACTCCCCGTTTAGGTATCGAAAATATACCTACATTATTACTACGCGCGCGGCGACCACTTCGAAGGGGAAAATTCAGTTACATGAATCGTTTGCCCAGAGTAATAGGAATGAAATTGGCTTGCAATGGATGTCTAGGTACCTAAACGAAGAGGTGAGGAGTTCTGACGCGAGCTAAATTAAACCGTAGCGCTAATCACATTGAGTAGATGTTTCTTTGAATTTCTTTTCTAAGTAAGATGCCTGTACGTGAGTACTAGTACTTATTCTGTGCTACGGTCGAGCAGTTATAAATAGGTATTTAAATACATAGCTATAGTTTCCCACTCTAAAGTCTTCTACTCTTTTTAGTAGATAGATAGATAAAAGATTTATTTTGTTTTATCTGTAACACACATTATACAAGTGCAAAATTACTATAACAATCATATCTTAACACTAACTTAAGAGCCTTTTCACATTTAGTTGGCCGTCTCGCTCGCACAATCGAACATTTTTGAAGATTATTAAAAAATGTGACTCATTTGAAGAAAATTTAAAATTTTTATGACATTATTTTCGATACACACAAACCACACACACATAAACAATAAAAAAACATGTCTACAATATCTAACATATAATATATTAAAAAGTTTATGAAAAACTTTTCTTCAAATGGGTCACATTTTTTAATAATCCCCAAAAATGCGAATATAAATATATAAAGTAGTATATAAAATAATAAATAAAATAGTATGACTGGAAACAAACCACAGAATTGATATGAGTATGATATACAGAACGGAATTTCCTGAGGTCCCGCGCAATATGCGTCTCCGTTCCCCGTCCCCGCAACTCTCCCCCGTTCGTGTGGAGGTTGTTGAGCGGGCGGCTGCGGGGACGGGGAACGGGGACGCATATTTCGCGGGATCTTAGGAGATTCTGTTCTTTATGTAATACTTATATTTTGTTTCGAATCTTAGTAAAAAGAGTAGTAGAGGAGTTTAGAGTTTGAAACTATAGCTATGCAGGCATATCTTATACTTTGAACGAGCTATTCTTGTATATATATAATATAGATCTCGGAAAAGGCTCCATCGATTTTGATGAAACTCGATGTTTAGGGAGTGACGAGGCAAAAAAAAAAATATTCTTAAAAAAGTAACATAGCAAAGCTCGGTAGCCCAGCTGGTAGCTATGTATGTAGATATTTATATGTGTTCCACCGTAGCATCCGGACGACGGGTTTTTGGCGGGAAGTCAAGGGGTTCAGTTGGAGTTTGCTTTAAATTGTTTTGCGAATTGATTCTAGTGGACTTTATAATATCAAATTAGTGTAGTTTAGTGTTACAAATGCTCGTGCTCATGGACAATATGTGAAATGTTTAAAATGGACACTCATAGTGCGGCTGTAGTGATATTTATTTGCGGACTGTGGTGGGCGTCTTTAGGCGCCGTCCGCCGTTCAATTAGCTATGAAAACCAGTGGGCTCGCATAGATTTGTCGCCAGAAGCTCCCATGAAGCAATCAAAGAACCTACATCAACCTTTGATTGTATAGTTAGGGTTAAGGTTTCGAATAAAGAAGTGAATAAATAAAGATGGGCTCTAAAGTACTAGTATCCAGAGCCGTAAAATAATTCTATTAAAAAAAATGGCATCCGGACCGCTTATTAAATTTTGACAAATGAGATGTCAATCGATTCGTGATTATTGTCCAGGAGACATAGGCTACAATTCGTATGCAATAAATGTATTATATCGAATGTTACATACAAAGTAGTGCGCGTCAAAATTTTGTTTGTTTTGATTTCGAGTTGTGTATCAAATGAATGGTCTTAATTTTATTATTTAGTACGTTTCAAAAATGTGTACATTGTTACCCGTAAATGACTCCCATAGTCGGGTATTCGTTTTTTAAACGAAAATCTTATGTTCTAATAGTTTTAATTTTTTAGTATGATTTGACATAATTTAATTTTTTAATTTTACATTATAATGGTCACTGTTCACACTGTCTTCCTAAGGATCGAGTTGGATGAAATTTTTGTTCTGCAAACGATTTGTGTTAGAGACCTTTGCCTAAGAATGGAACAAATCAGGTTACTGAAAAAAAAAATGATTTGTATTTTTTTTGCCGATTTTAAAAAAAGGGGGAGGTTATCAATTCGAATGTAATTTTTTTTATGTCTTTTTCCCCGATTTCACGAAGAAGCCTGGACTTATTTGGAAAATTCTTGTTTAAATTCAGGGGGGTTACTCTTTAAAATAATATGATAGCCGTCCGAACGTGACGTCCCTGCATGTCTATGTCGAACCAAATTGGGCTTTAGCATTATACATATTAATGCTCAATGTTGCTTGACATTGAACCGCAGATACGCAGTGTCGTCCGTCTTGCGCTTTTGGAGTAACCCCCCAGTGTGTAATTTAGTATTGAAGTCGATTTTTAGTCTTAAAAAGTTATGTTTTAATCGATACAAGTCCACGGTCGATTGTACACGCAGATACTTGCGCCTTTGTAAATATCAGAAGAAAAATGTGATTCTACTAAAAGTATAAAAAAATATTGCACGAAGGAAATAAGAAAAAATCATTGTACATAACTTGTATACTTACAAAAGTACAAACATGAAAACTGAATATTGCATAAATACAAAAACTATGGAAAATAAGAAATTATATTACATAAAAGAATTGTTTTGAGGGTTGCTTCACACCTGTTGATTTGTCGTGACGCGACAACGCTTAGTGCGTATTAACCATTATATTAAAAACTTTTCGTCTTATTATAAAACCCGGACTTAGTATAAAGGCAATAACAAAAACACATTGATTTGATAGGGGTTATGATTGGATAATGGTTATGGAGATACCTTAATTTTTCGGGGTCCAGTGCTGCCCCCATTTGAAATAAATTATATGAAAGGAAACAAAGATATCATTTGAAATTTTGTCTCGTGCGGCTCTAGCCCTTCAAACTATCTTTCTACCTACTAACAATTTCTGACATATCCCAAACGAAATATTTCTGAAATCTCTATTATTAAATAAACTCAACTACATACTTAAAGTTCGCAACACCCTGCCAGGGTTCATGTACTTATTTACCTACTAACCATGTTATAGTATAAGTGCATGTAAGCGAGAAATAAAGAAATAAAATCTTATGAGTACTAATGTTTACAGTTTAAAGTGAGAATGTGAAGCTTTTCTTAGCATTGTGTGCCAAAAGTGTCACTTTATTAAATACTTTAACGCCGAAAGATTCGTGTATCCCTATTAAACCCAAGTACAAATGAAAGTTAGTCCGAATTTTATAACACGACGGTCTATAATTAAAAAAGGTGTGAAACTAATAGCTAAAAATTTATTCTTTCCTCAACGAACTTAAAAATAAATATGGTGACTTTAAACCATAGCTTTGGTTTTTTTTTATTCGTCAATTCTTTGTTACCTAGACGTCAATTAGTCGCCATTTACGTAGGAGAGGAAAGGGCGCACAGACAAAGGGAAGCAGACTAAACACAATGTATAATACAAAAGATGCCACGTGGCATGAATTTACACTTAAGAGCAGCCTTCCCGTCTTACTTTTCATACAAACGCTCGTACGTAATTATGGCGTTGTAAGTGATCTTTCTTGAAATTTTTTGAACTAATAGATACCTTGTGAACTATTTCTAGGTTTCTATCGAAATAAAAAATGAATATTTGGAAAAACAAGTTCAGTATACGCCTCCAAAAATCTGCTTTTTTGCACAAATTTTACCTGAACTTCGACCGTTCATAAAGTACTAATAAATTGTAAAAATAAAAAAAAAATATTTCCATAGAAACCTCGCAAATGTAATGAAAATTTTAAATAAAAAACATTTATTGCAGAAACTTGTAAGGCTTACTGACAAAAACGTATAACCTGGAGCAAGTTTTATGAAATTTCCGCACCCTATGAATAGTTAATATTCGTTCAAAGGATAGTTGATAATAATACTTATTTCATTCAATACAGTGCAAACCGTGCCCTAAGGCTCTATCTCTCTATTTTTGATTTTTTTTTTTTTATAGCATTGTCCTGGATGAAAAGAACAAGCTTCTTGAACTATGCTCGCGTTGACGACAGAGTCGCCGGGAAGTCCCCTCTTAAGAGTCCGTTACCCTAGACAGAATCAGACTTTCCCATACAAACGTAGTTTAGCTTTTATTTTGAAACGGCATCTCAGATATTGGTAAATTATGTAATTTTAAAGAAATTGCATATATTGACGACCTCCGTGGCGTAGTGGTCACCATGCTAGTCCGCCACCCAGAGGTCCCGGGTTCGATCCCTGGTCAGGGCAAGTTGGAAAATGGTCTTTTTCAAATTGTCCTGGGTCTTGGATGGTTATTTATATATGTATATGTTATAAAATATAGTATCGTTGAGTTAGTATCCCATAACACAAGTCTCGAACTTACTTTGGCTAGCTCAATCAGTGTTATTTGTTCCTACATATATATTTATTTATTATATCTATTATTAAGGCATATAACTAGTTTTCACAGTCAAAATATGAACTTAAAGATGAATATAGTGTATCATATCATATTTGACCATCAGTTAGTTTCTTTCAAGTTCATATTTGTTTTTCGATTCATATATGCAATTTCTTTAAAATTACAAAATACTGCCGAAATCCCACATGTCATTTCAAAATAAAAGCGGACTACGTTTCTATGAAAAGGTCTAGAGTAAGGGAATTCTTATGATAAGTTTTGTTGTTTTTCTTTAAGATAATTGGTAATATTTGGGACAAAAAATGTTAAGTACTATACTATAAATGTGAAAGAGTACTTAGTATACAAACCGCAATAACTTGATAAGTATATTAGTTAGGCAAATAAAAAATAAGCTACGAGTGAAGATTGCCACGCGTTCTAAGTATGTAATGTTTGGTCTGCTTCTGTTTGTCTGAAACGGCGGTCGGGGGTAATATACAATGTGTATTTCTTATACTTGATCAAATGAAATCTGCGGATGTTAGACGAAATAATATGGATAAAAAAGCGGAAAAATCGTTTTTAACACTTTAATTTTTTTTTTCTTTTCTAAAGGTCGTGTTTCGATTTTTCTTTTTTTTCTCTTTAAGTAAACGGCGTATTTTCTTCAAAGATGTCTCATTTGAAAACTAAAAAGTTTAATAAGCTAAGAAAGTAAAAAATAATTAACAATACCGAAATACAGGAAATTAGTTGAAAAATAATTGACGAAAAAATTAAAGAGCCTGGATTTTTTCAATAATTTTTGCCTGGATTTATATAACTAATTTTTTTTCATTTTTTTTCTATAATATTTCGCCTAATATCCGCACATTTCGTTTGATCAAGTATAAAAAATACACATTGTGTACATGCTCCATTAGTCGCCAATTACGACATTCGTGGGAGACGAAAGGGCGGGGCAATATATACTACTCTATCACGCTTTTGTCCCTCAATGGGACAAACAGAGCATTTTGGGTCCTGCGTAGTGATGTGCCGTTTCCGGAAACTTTGGGCAACATTCCTGCAAAACATTTCCGGAAATATTCCTTAAAACGGAAATTTAGGGCAATATTTGCAGAAACATTGGGAAATTTGGTAATCTTTCCGTAAATTTACAATGGAAATATTCCCCAGGGCCGCAAGACTCTAAAGGCCATTTTTAGCGTGGTGATGAGCGTGAAATAGTGATGGGTTGCTAACCGCATGGCCTATGAACATGATTCGCACTAGCCCATTTCCTCAATCTGCTACGATCTGTGCGGGAGAGAAGCAACTGGTACATTCTAATAAAAATGCTGCAGTACAGTTTGTTGCCGCTTCCTCTGTACTTGCGCTTAGGAAGCGGTAGTAAACTTAGCTGTAAGTAAATGATCTGACGTCAACAATTACCTATTATGAAATCGAAAGAAAAATTGTCAATTATCTAAATATATTTATTGACTGTCATACAGCATACTATTTATTTTTGTACCTGTAGCCTTTGAAACCCCAGGTATTTGGGGTAAAGAGGCAAGGGCTTTTATTAGAGAATTGGGCCGACGTATCTCTGATCGTACAAATGGCTCGTTCCATATCTTATCTGGCTCATATACTTTCCATGGCCATTCAAAGTGGAAATGCGGCAAGTGTTATGGGAACCTTTCTGCCAGGAACGATGCGGTGCGGTCTCTTAGATTAAGAATTTTGACAAAGCATGTTGCGGATATTTTTCTGTTTACAGTTTCGACGAAGCATTCTGTTTACCTATTTATTAGTTAAATTAAAATAAAGTAATTACTTCAATAAGCTATAAATATATGGATTGACAAAACCTTAAAAAACAAACTGTCATACTGAACTCCGACTTTTAAAATATCGACATACGGAACGTCGAAAGTTTCTGTATGGAGCTCCGAAATTTGCTATGAAGAAACTTTACATCGATATTTTTAAAAGGCGGAGTCCAGGATGACAGTTATATTTGGTTCAAAGTTGTCTTTTTTTCTCCCAGACCAGCAGGAACAGAGCGGGAAAATCTAGAAATAAATATGGTGATTTATAACCATAGCTTTTGTTTTTTTCTTCGTCAATTGCAACGTCTCGACTTTCTTATCAGTGATTATCTTTCCATCGTCATCATCATCCACTGACGAGCTAGTGTCCGAGTCGTCCATGTGCCTCATGGTGCAGTCGAAGTAAAGCTTGTCTTCCACCAGCCGGTAGTCAGGTTTGGTGATCGTGCCGCGCACGCAGTCGTGGTAGTGGCAAACTATCTTCTCTTGCTCGAAGGTTTCGCATGAGCCTGAAAAAGAATAAAGGTTAACTAAATATAAGTTAGTGCAAAAAATCTAAACTAAATTAAACATTGCACTGCCAATAACCCATTACAAGACAATAGGTGGCGCCATCAATTCAGACAGGTCCACGAACTTAGTGGTTGGCATATAAATTAATAAGATAAGAAAATTATAGAAATGGGGGCGCCACTATCTATTGCAAAAGTGACAATTGCAACTTTTGTTGTTTCTAGACTTATGTAACGCGCGAAGTCTCCTCAAGAATCAAATATTTATTCAGTAATTAGGGCCTTTGGAGTCACAGTACTTTTACCTATACGTCAATAAGTTTAATTTACATTAAGGCTAAAGCACGCATAAGTATATATATGCTTTTTAAACACCGGCAATCGGCGAGTTCATCGGTTTTAAGAAGTTAAATGCAGCGACGAATAATAAGCCATCTATCTACATACCAAATTCCATCCCAATCCACTCAGCTATTTTGGAATGAAAGCGGAAAAAGCGGTTTTAGCATTTATGATATTGATAGAATTGTAGCAAGTCTGTTTAAGACTTTTGAAGAGAGAGATGGAAGGTATTGGTTGCTCCTTAGACAGGAGCTTAGCTCTTTAATAATAAGAAGAAGTACCAGGTCTCTGCACCCTCACGGTCAGCACGGCCCTCTCCGGCGCCATGTTCTTGAAGTACACGAGGTAGCAAGCCAGCATGGTGCCCGTCCGACCTCGGCCGTGGCGGCAGTGCACGCCTACCACCTACAAAATTAGTTACCCAGTTTAAAGTAAGAACGTGAAGCTTATTTCTTCGCACATTAGAGAAAAACAAAAGTGGCAAATGTGTGAAGAAAAGCTTCACATTCTCTTTAAACTCAGTAGTTCATACAATAGTTTGAAGGGCTATCTATAGGGCTTTGTCAAGACAACATTTTAAATGATATCTCCGTTCCTCATTCAAATAATTTATTTCAAAGGGCAGCACTGAACCCCGAAAACTTCATGTATCCCCTTAAATACACTCCTAAAATCGGTATATCCGTGTTTGGACTAGAAGAGGACCACTCTGTTTCTTCATGTGGACATAAGAGGCGCAAAAAACTCTTGCAAATGCATTACCACGGAGAAATTACCGGCCAAGAGCGAGTCGGACTCGCGCACAAAGGGTTCTGTACCTATCTATAAAAAATTACGTTTGTTGTATGGGAGCTCCACTTGAATATTTATTTTACTCAGTTTTTTATTATTGAGTATTTGTTGTTATAGCGGCAACAGAAATACATTGTCTGTTAAAATTTAAACTGTACCTATAGGTAGCTTCAGGTGACACACAGATGGACAGCGGAGTCTTAGTAATAGGATCCCGTTTTAACCCTGGGGGTACGAAACCCTAAAAGGAAGAACATTGCCAAAGAGGGATGATGTCAGGCAGCGAGCTGGTCGCAGAACAAGGTACCGGCTTATTCTTCTTTACTTATTGCATGTTCTTTGGCATCTTTGCATCATTTAGGTACATGTGAAGTATTTTCGGAGAAGAACGGGAGCATCCCAAGTTCCGAAGCAGCGCAGCTAAAGATGCAACTAGGAACGCGGCAAGATAGTGAGAGACACTCATAAACATAGGGCTCCCACAACCTTTCTGTTCGTATGGTTTTTGGACTAGAGTATACGGCCATCTCTACCTCTTTCTGTAGATGTCGTAAGGGGCTGGCAACATTTGGCAGCACGGAACAACACTTTCCTATGCTGCTATCCTTTCTGTTGCTCAGAACAGTCATTTGCTAGAACGAGAAAAGGCGACGGAATGCTACGGAACCGGCTAAGTACGCTGCTGATACCGTCACTCTCTCTCACTCTAGCAAATGACGGTTCTGAGCGACAGAAAAGGATAGCGGCATAGGAAAGATCCGTTCCGTGCTGCTGACAGATGTATACCCTAACTAGAATCATCATCCCCAAAAGTCCAGAAAGTGTTATAGGATAAGTTTAACAAAATGTTTGATCTTTGGTTTGATCGTCTATTAATTGCTTGAAGAGAACGTTCTGTTTAAAACGCTTTAGTTGCAAAACGCCCGGCGCCTGAAAGACGCCACGCGTGACGACTATAAAGTTGTCTAAATTGTACTAATTTTACTAGGCTTGGCATCGAGGGTAAAATAACGTAAATAAACGCAGGCATGTGAAAGGTTAACAGATAAAGACCGTCAGGGCGTTTGAAGATTAAAATACCTACCTCCACATAAATAAAATTAACGTCAACGAATGCAATACAGACAGAGCAGGCGAAGAGGCAATTAATAACAGCTATCGGAAATAGGCGAGAAAATATGTTGGTACTCTTGGTACGGCATTACGAATTTATGAAGACGGAAGAAGGGAGGAAAACCCAGACACAGCTTTGTCAGTGGTGTCGTACCAAGACGTCAAAAGGCTGGCTGAGGACAGACAGGAATGGAAGAAACTCCACCAACAAGAGTGCAATATAGGTGGCTCATCACTGGGCCCAAAGCTACCTTCCATAGCCCACAGGATATATAAAATAGGTACTTAGTTAAGAGGGCCCTTCCCGGCCGCTCTATCATTAACACGAGCATATGATTTGAAAAGCTTGTCGTTTTATGCAGGGCAATGCTAGGAAAAGAGGCAAAGCAAAAAGAAAGAGATAGCGCCAGAGGGCTCGGTTTGCATTCTATTGAACGAAATTAGTATTAATATGTATTGACTATCCATTATACGAATGTTATCTATTCATAGGGTGCGGAAATTTCATATATCTTTTTCCAGGTGTTTTTATGTGTATGAAATAAATGTTTTTTTTTATTTAAAATATTTCATTACATTTGCGAGGTTTATATCGAAATATTTTCTTTTCGTTTACAATTTATGTGTATTTTATGAACGGTCGAAGTTCAGGTAAAATTTGTGGCTTTTACTGTATTTGTTTATCCAAATTTTAATGTTTTATTTCGGTAGAAAGCTAAAAATAGCGCACAAATTACCTGTTAGTCCAATTCTTTTCAAGAAAGATCAGTTAGAACGCAACAATCACGTACGAGCGTTTGTATGAAAAGTAAAACGGGTTGGCCGCTGTTAAAAGTGACCATCGGTACGTAAATGAGAATAAGGTAATTACCTCTCCTCGAATCTCCGCTCTCTCACAGATCTCAATGAACTTGAGGATCTGCTTCAGCGTCGGCGTCCCGAACTCCTTCACCCTGATCTCCGACCAGCCCAGCTTCCTCTCGCACTGCAGGATAGGCGGCCTCCGCTCCGGAGACAAGGTTATCAAGTGGTTAACTCCTATAAAACAGGTTAGGGGTCAGTTCAGGATTTAGTATCTTTAGATCAAGTTGATAAATCTGACACCTATGTTGGCTAGACACTCGAAAAAAAAGTACCTACCTACGTAAAGCAGGCCCGGATCTAGAGGGGGGCCGCCTCAGGCGCCAGTTTTAGGTGGCAAAATCGTCAAATATTTAGGGCGGAAGAGATCTTCCTCCTGGATTTGGGAATAACTGATCACGGGGCAGCACATTTCATTTTTTTCTCTCGTAAAGAGTCTAGGTCTAGACTTGTATTTGGACCCTCGTCACAAGAACTAAATGGGGCGCCATATTTAGATTTTGTCCCCCCTAAAAATAGCTTTAGATCCAGCACTGACATAATGTAGTCTCATATGGATAGCGCTCGATAAACACTGAGGGCAGAGGTAATAAAAACTCACCTACGTCCGCTAAATAATTCAAATTCTCCACAGTCTGCGGCCAGCCCATTGCAGCAATTTTATTTTCTATAAACCATGAAAAGTTGTACGGAGGATAGGACTCGTACTCTTTCTTTTCGGGTATCGGCGTCTCTTTTTTCTCGGCTCTCTCTTTCTGCTCGTCCGCGTATTTGTACATCAACTTCGCTAGTTTTACGTTTGGCCTTATTTGGACGTAACTCATTGTTGGTTCTTAAGTTCTATTTCAGTCTCA
Organism: Acrobasis suavella; assembly: GCA_943193695.1. NCBI lineage: Eukaryota > Metazoa > Arthropoda > Insecta > Lepidoptera > Pyralidae > Acrobasis > Acrobasis suavella. Next base: position 10,729,089 of record OW971951.1, read on the forward strand.
AAAATATATTTTATAAATACTTAAGTAAATAAATAAACACGTATAACCTTATCCACTTAACTCTGCGAACAAATATAATTGTATAAATACTTATTAATAAATTATATATTTTTTTTAAATTGATGTAAGTACAACAATGTCGACATTGAAAACCCACGCTTGATGTTTCTGACGCAAAGGGGCCTTGTAAACACTAGACATTCCCGTGTAAACAAATAAGAAAAAAAGAATAGTACAATTGTAAACAAATTAGAAAATGTCTGTAGTAGGTAATTTGACTTTCCGGAAGCATGACTATTACAGTAAAAATCGATATAGAATAGATTTATCTCATGGAAATTGAAAAAGTGTTTACAGTGTCATACCTACGTCAAATGTATCTTAGTACATAGGTACCTAGATGCTTTTAAAATACCATATAGCATAATTTATCTTTATTTCCTTTGACTGTACTCTCAAACATTTAAAAATTTGCTTAGGTACCATTCACATTTTTCAATTGGAGTTAATTATAAAATTCAAGATTACACCATAATCCAAAAGTTTCAATTTCAATTCGTGTCAGTGCGCTATTATTATATTTTCAAGGGGACTATGCTCTCAAAGATGACTTTCCCACTACTATTTATAAAATATAATTACATACTTACATTTAAACACTTCACTCACTTCACATCACTCGTTACTTTATTAAGTATACATTCACCTCCAAAACTATCGTCACTTCCGAAACATACGGAATAAATTATATTAGTTTTTCAAGCACAGTGCTTCCCAAACTAACAAACGCATTTTTGTGCTAGGCATTTTTATTTAACTAGAACTTTCAAATCAGTAGTTCTAAGTTTCTTGCAGACAATTTTGTTTAAAAGTAAGCGCATCTAATCGATTTTTATCCGCGGAAGGAGTCTAGGTTACTGTTTTTGTAGCATACAAAGTTTACAGTCTGTGAAATATGTATGCTCTACTATGTAGGCGCTACGCTTTTTAGGCGTCATTAAATTCGCCTACGTATGTTACGTCTATTTTCAGCCGTTGACTTCTGGTGTCTGATGTAACGTCTAACAACTAAATTGAAACTAACTATTTTAACATCAGATGTTCTTAATATTAAGCAACTTTCCCTAAGAAACACTGTGAAATAAAACAATTCTCATATAGGTTTTCCGATCAGTTGATCAATTCCAAGTGGTAAGCACTTTTTTTCATTTCAATATACGTTTTTTGGGAATGTTGTTCAGTATCATAAACTGTATGTATCCTTAACAGATTCCCTGTCCTTTGTATCATATATAAACAAATCAATTGTTTTAATATTGTTCTCTATTTGTGGACAAAGAATGGATTTTATAGTTTTAGTATATTTTGTCAGACGATATTTTGTGAATTATAATAAGTAAATACTATTTGCAACTACTTATCTTCTAAGGGATAACTTCCCAATGAAATGTAACTGTCCAGAGGCGGGGAGCACTGGAGTACTGTAATACAGGCCCTGCCTTCTTCAGGCTTCTCCAGTTTCCTCCAATTTGCATATACACTTGGTTCTAATGTTTTTTGTTATATCTATTGTACTTAGATTGTTGGAAATAATAAACTACTTTTTTACTTTTACTTCTATCGCCATACGTACTCGTTCTACCTCTGCCAAAGTTGAGAAGCACTGCCCTGTTATTTCAGCATTGCTCCACTAGACGCTCGGTCCTCAGGCCTGGCCGGTTGCCAGCTGGCTGCGCACGCGCATTGACATTTGTATGGTCTGCCAATTGTAAATGAGGGCTCGGTGCACTAAATATACGAGTTAATAGCTTTCAGAACTTTGAACCTTTGGTACAGTGTTTTTCCATTTTCTGTTCCTCATTAGCTATGGCTATGAATGATTACATGAAGATATTTCTAGTGCGCTTATTTTTACAGCAAGTTTTGTTAAGGACAAGATCTTTATCGTTAAATGTATCCCTCATGGAATTACTAAAAAAAATTATACACTGAAAAATATTCTTTTTTTTACCTATCTACCATACATTAGTAAAACTTTTTTGAGGGTCAAAACAGAAATTTAGTATCGCCAAATTCAATAATCTTTATTATTTGAATTATGAATTTTTGGATTTTTATATTACAAAAAAAAACAAATCTTTTGCTTATAGACTATTTTATAAGAAGTAGGTGCTGTTGCCGAGAACAGTACGATAAAGAAACTATCCCACTTTTGACTAACATTTCAAAGAGGGCCTACTTAGGTATACATGTCTTAAAATAGGCCAAGCTTGCTTATAGAGTTTACAAACAACCATTTTAGATTTTAGACAGATGCTAAAACAACGTTCCGGCTCGAAGGACCAGCTTGACGTCAGCCACGGGCGCGGCGGCGTGCCAAGTTTCCGAAATTTATGTCCGCTGGAGCCGCAATCATTAGGTATGTTCAAGATTCTACGTCGTTCTAAGTATAGACAAGTTAATTACAGTGAAAATGAGATAATGATTACATTCTCATCGTGTATTATTCTGGTGTGAGAATTCATTTTTATGAGATTATATAACTAAACCTAAATGAAATAAAACTGTCGCATAGGTCTTATATAATAAAAGTTATACCCACGTTATCCATCTCCGATTAAAAATATTTTCATGACGCTTAGACGATATTGCTTGAAGTGTTAAAAAATTATCATATATAGAGCCAAGCTTCTAGCTCCTACAAACCTAAAAATATTTTTTTATAAAATCTATCTAAGTCTGGAATCTGCCTGTGCATATTGCTTTTTGTTCTTTTTAGCTACTTTAACCGGCAAAATGCTTTGTCTGTTCCATCAGGGATAAAATGATATAGTAAAAAATGTGGTAGGTTTTTCTAGGAAGGTACGTACGCGGTATGTCAGTAAGGCCACTGAAAATTTCTGATTTCTAGCTTTTAACAACAAAGTTACATGTAGGATGTCTCTACTTTTATTGCTCGACTTGGCAGGGGCACTGGCGTTTCCACATATTTTAGAGAATTCAATAAAATAAAACAAACTTATAAAAGATTTATTTTATCACATGACTTTCTTGGTACACTCCTTCGCGTTCTCAATAAACTCGTCCATGACGTCCCCGCTCACCCCGAATTTGAGAGGGTTGTCCTCAGTTAGGAACTCGAAGTACCGCCCCACTGCTTCTTCGTGCTCAGGGGAGTCCAGCGATCCTGGAAAAATCATGTTTTTATATATCGTACAATATTAGAAAAATACCTACGAGAAGTTTCTCAAAATCAATAAAAGTTTTTTTACAAATACCACATGTGACTTCTAAACATAGCTTCTAAATACTGTGAATTCGCTACTTTCCAACAAGTCAAATCAGAAACTAGTTTCTTAACGTCAAAACAAACATCTTCTATGGGATATATATGAAATATAGAAGATTAAGAAAGTATCTGTTGTGTGGGTTCGTGTTCATGTATATAATGTTGAATGCAGTTATGGGAAATGTTAAAATTTTTATTCCAATCCTGTCATAATCTGGACCAATATTTTTATTTAAATATTTTTATTGTAAATTTAATCTAATAATTGGTTTTAAATTGAATTATTGTATTTGATTGTATTGATTGGAATCTCGTTCGCGCATTATTAAGGGCGCCAGCTGAAAATCAGCTGTTACTCCTAGAGGGTAGCGTTTAGCTGAGCTGTAAGCCCTTTTGTGTACTGTGCCAAACAAATGCATGCTTAGTTGTAAGTACTTAAATGTGTAGTTATGTATTTTATAATTATTATGTGTGTATATTGTGTGTTACAGAAAACAAATAAATTATTTATCTATCTATATAAAGACTAATGATGTAATAGTATACCTAGTAATTTTTCCTTATGGTCAGTTGTCGCCAAATGGAGTTTCTTGGAGTCAAATAGCGATCTTAATATTCGTTTTTGTGCAATAATAAATCTAAAATAACATTTAAAATGGATATGATCACGACAAGTGAAATTATTTTACGATAACAAAATAATTTGTTTTTGACCCAGGAAAGTACCAAATCTACACACCCGATTAGCTCATCTCCAGTATAATATATAATAGGAGGTAGTTTCGGATGTCTTTCATTATTTGTATTTTGTACATTACAAAAATAACGAGTTAACATGATCATAAAGCATTAAAAAAAAAAACAGCGACCATAAATCAGTTTTATTTGGATCGCTTCCAACACCGAGTATTCATTTAATCTTAATTAATTTCTTGTTGACTAATTTTGTTTGCAACTATGTCATCGCAAAAATTATTTATTTAAATATAAAAAATATTTGAAGATTTTTTTCTTTACTTTAAAAAAAAGTGTTTCCCGTACCGGGAATCGAACCCGAGCCTCCTGGGTGAAAGCCAGGTATCCTAGCCACTAGACCATACGGGACATGACAGCTGAATCAAAATTATTAATAATATTTAGAATGTCAATAATTCAGCAGCGTCAATTTGCCTTTCTTTTTTTTAAACTTGATTGCAAAAAGTTTTAGGTCTTATAATTTTGATAATAAAACTACGACGTGCCTCTTGCTTGCCTTTTCAGATATCTTATAAAAAGTTACAATGTTTATCATCCAATTTCAACTTTCACTCGTGGCAATGCCTATTCACAAAATTAGTTGTTTTTTATCTACAGTTAGATACTTTAAGTTTGTAAGTAACCTAATAAAATATAAGTACCTACTTACTTAAATATAAATTATGAATAGGTACTTGTACTTAAATAATGAATTTACATTACGTCATTTTTTTAAATAAATTAAACCGAACTCTACAAATAAATCTTAAATAATTTAATATATTTGTGATTTAAATAGCAGGAATTATATAGCAGGTGTTATAATTATAATACAACCTTGCTTAAAGCTGCGTCAATAGCCAAGGGGTCAACACCAGATGAAACGAAATGAGCTAGACTTTTATTAAAACCTTCATTTTAACATTCTTAAGTATTCTCAAGTCGCATAAGCAGAGGTCGGAATTAGGTAGAGTTATTTATGAACTTACACTGATTTCATACAGCGAAAGAATAAAGTGGATATGCCTTAAATCTCGGGATTAATTTTAAAGAGCAGAATAATCATGTGATTTCTGAAAAAAAGTTTTTTACTTTTACACAATTTAAACCACTGCACGCGCGACGTTGCCAATATGTTAAAACTAATGTAAATACTTATAAACAATCTCCATCTTATTATAAAACCCAGACTATCTTTGTTACTAGATTTAAACCATTATCCGGCCAAATCAAGTTGACATCTAGTAATCTCACACTATCTCACCTGTCAATGTCAACTTCATTTTGGGCAGATTATGGTTTAAACCTAGTAACAAAGTTAGTCCTGTTTTTATAATAAGACGGTCTTTGTTTTATTTGTCTTATCTATCTCTGAGGTTTTTATGATTATTTATTTGTAATATTGTTGGCAACATGGGATTGTCCATTAGAAATCCCGGGAAGATCCATATTAGTAGACATCATCCTTTCGATGCAAGTACATAAATAACTCTACCTAATTCCGACCTCTGCTCATTTTTTAGTTTTTTTAGATATTCAGGGTCAAATTGACCTTAAATTGTATTTGCATGTATTAGAAAGTGAGTGTGTAGAGTATAAAATCCTCTAAATACAAATTATTTTGATGTACTGGCAAACCTATCCTGATGTAGGACTCATAACTTGTTGTAGGGCCCATAACCTGATGTAAGGTAATGAAAACTCACCAGGCCTGATCATCCGGATGGTGTTCATGGCTTGATCGGGGAGGAACCGGTGGAAGTGTATGAGGTAGCAGGCGAGCATGACGCCGCTGCGGCTGCGCCCTTGCCGACAGTGGAGGCCCATCACCTAAAGCACGACAGTCATTTACGGTCTTAAACGTATAGAAAATATAAAATCTGGACTGATCAATACATAGGTATAAAACAGTAAAAAAAATGAGTAGGCACACGGAACATATTTGCAAAAAAAAAATTGCGGCAATGGAGACTTATTAGTACACGCTAATCTCCGGAAATACTGGACGGATTCGAATAAAACTTTTTTGCTATGAAGCTGTTAAGCCTGGGCAACCTATAGGGTATAATTAATATTGGAAAATGGAACACCTGATGCAGAACCATAATGGTCCAGCTAAACTATAGGAAATATAAAAATGACGCCTTAGCAAAAGTTGTTCAGCCTAAAGAGCACTTTTCGTTGATTTATAAAAATCTAATATATCTGGAACAACTGATGCAGATACGCCAGAATCATAAGTCCACGCGAAGGAAGTCGCAGGCATCAGCTAGCCATTAATAATAGACACTCCATTAGATCAACTGCTTAGTTATAAAAATGGATTGATCGTACCAACATTTTTTTTGGTCGAAATAAATCGAGTAGGTACAGATCGGTCAACAACTAAGGGGTCATGCAGATTTTACGTCACAGCGATGGGGGGAAGGGTCATGTGCCAAATGTGAGAGTTCTTGTTATAGGGATCGGAAAAAAAACATAATAAATACTTAACTACTAGACTTACTTACTAAAGGATCGAATCAGAGAGGTTATTGGCAGTAAGTAAAGAGGTTCAGTTGGATTTAACTTAGAATTCCTTTGCAAATTGATTCTAGTGCACTTTATAAAGAGAAATTGGTGTAGTTTGGTGTTACAACTGACCAGCTCACAAACAATGGGTACACTATGTTAACTAGTTAGCTCCCTTTATGCAATCACACCATTCTTTGACTGAAACTTGAATATTTACCATTGGCATGGTGCCATTAGTTTCCCATACGAAATTCGGCGTAGTTTGACGGCACCATCAAGAAAAGAAAGGTCGACTCGGGCTGAGTCACAACATTTGATGGGTTGCTACCCTCATTCTGGTGTTCGCCCATTTCCTCGATCAATCGGCTTTTACAATATGTGTGAAAAAAGGAACTTGAAACAGTTTTTTTTTAGTCCAGCATGGAAGATTATAAGGCGTCAACAAATCGCACACCTCACAGCATAGCGCGTCTTGTGAAATACTAAAAATAAAGGTCTCTATAAAGTATTTTTAAATGGGGTCATACACTCACCTCGTCATTTTTATCTGCCCTTTTACACACGTCAATGAACTTCTTTATTTGCTCTGTGGTAGGAGCCTCGAATTCCTCAATAGGAATCTCTGTCCACCGTAACCTGGGGATATCATCTACTGGCGGCTTCTTACCAGCTGTTAACGTTACCAGATGCGTTATACCTTGATTCGTTAAAAACTTCAAGTTCTCTTTATTTCTAGGGAAAGCCATTGCCGCAAGTTTTTTAGGAATCACCCACGAAAACTTTAAAGGAGGATACGAATCTACCTCTATCTCTGGGAAGGGATTTTCTGGTATTATAACTGTTAACTCATTTCTGATCTCTTTTCTCGCGCCAGCCAGGTTTTTGTCGTCTTGCTCTGTGATGTCCTCCATCCTTGTGATCACGTGGTACTCTTCGTCTGCCATGTCGCACTGTGCTTTCACTGCCACGAGAAATTAAAAAGTTAAACTTTGGCGCTAAATTTAAACGTCAAATATATATTTTTTTCTATTTGAAATACGAACACTGGCACTTTTCACAAGAGCAGTTTCTTCGGACCATCGGTCTAGGACGGCTTTTGTTGACTGACGAAAGGGAGACAAAACTTGGCACAGTCTCCTACTTTCTGGAGAGGATGTAACATTTATTTCTGGAGGCCCACCTTGACAACGATAACCGTGTCAATGTCAAGGTAAACTTTCGTTTAATTTTGGGTCTTAAATTCATGACAATAAAGGATTTTGAGATGTAATATTTTTGTTTTTCGTCTTCACTTTATGTTGGTTGATCATAAAGCATTTACGCCAAAACTTCTGTTGGCGGATCGGTATAAAATAATGTGCCGTTAAGATAAATGACCTAGTCGGAAGCACGTGTTTTGTGCGAAATTCGATTTTTCAATGGGCGATGACGTCAGTGTAAAATGTTTCTGTAAACATGTACCTATCAGGAAACAGTCCCGCTGTCTGCGTAATAGCAAATTCATTGCGTATGAAAACATTATGTCGTGCTGCAAAAAATGAGCCAAGCACATTTTGGATTTAAAAATAATTACATGTTTTTTTTAATCATTAAATCCAAAATAACAAAGTTATCAAAATGTATTTACTCTACCACCTTCTTTAGTGGAAACCAGTAGTTTTAAATTCACTTTAAAGAAATACTCATGTGCTTATTCAATATAGTACTGCATAGGTTATTTTTCCTCAATATGTATATCACACTAATATTATAAAAGCGAAAGTTTGTGAGTGTGTGTGTGTATATTAGTTACATTCACGCGCAAATGGCTGGACCAATTTTGATAAAACTTGGTATGCTGAAAGCTGACACCCTGGATTAACACATAGGCTACTTTATCCGCGGGTAACACCGCGGGGCGTAGTTAGTTTTATATAAAAGCTACAAAGTAGATCCCTTTTAGTCTGCCTGCGACCACTAAGAATTTTATCGTTCTTCAGGGTTTATTTCTACTTCTTCACGAATCATAGAAAATAATGGTCTATCTAGACTCCTATGGTTTTTATACTTACAGGATAATTTCTTGTAATTTTTTACAGACATTTCAGTTCATGATAGATGCTGATTTTCATTATCCTAATTTGTCCTGTTGTTGGGCAAAGGACTCTCCCATCTTCTTCCACTTATCTCTTTCTTGTGTTAGGCTCGACCATTCTTTTTGGAATGCGTCGAGATCGTCTCGCCAGCGCTTTCTTCGCTTGCCCGGGCGACGGTAACCATCTTTAGGCAACCACTCTGTTGTGATTCTGGCCCATCTCTTGCTGTGCATCCTACTGATTATATTAGGTAGGTATTCGCAGAGAAAAATTGGTGGAATAACAAAAAACTATCCTTATCTACTTTTTTTTGTATATCACTATACTTACCTACCTACTTTTCTTGTGTTAGTAAAATGGACTAAGCTTGCTTTAAACAACTTTTTATATACTAAACTTAGGTATTGAAAAATATGATACTTACACGAGATCAGTTACACTGTAAGACACCTAATACACTGCTATCAAAACTAACACTGATTGTAACATCGGCTTGATATGGACAAGATTTATTAATATTACAATGAATTCAATAAAATCATGCTCAAATAGACTTTAACTCCTAGCCAATAAGGTGTATGATTTGGACCTATGTGTAGATGTTGACATATTTGGCTACAGAAATGGGCTAAGGGCTCAGTCCAAAAGATTGACATGGTATTGGCTGACGAGATTCATTCATTTAGTCAGTCAAAGTGTGTCAAATAACAACAACTGCACTACATATAGCTGTAATACAAACAAGATCAGCATTTTAAAAATTTACATGCTTTTCGGGTCAAATCAGTATATGGGTTTGGACCTCACAACATTTGAATAGTATCTCTATACATAAGCGTAGCCAGCCATGGGCTCAGGGTGGGGCAGCAATCTGAAATAATATGTAACTAGCAAACTACACGGTCCGCAGCTTACCCCAGTTAATTTTTACATATAAAATGTCGAGTGTGAACTTTCTTACGAATATTAAGTATTGTAGTAAGTACCTAGATAATCTAATTTTTAGGTTTGGTTCTGTAACTTAAAGGTCTGAGCCAGGGTGGGGCAAGCGCCCCACCGTGCCCCACCGTGGCTACGCCCATGTCTCTATACAATATCTAAGTATAAATATATACAGATCAATCACACTAATTGAGCTAGCCCCAAAATAAGTTCGAGTACTCTGCACAAACGATTCGCGTAACTTTCTCTGACTCTGGACTAACGAATTTTCCCCTTCGAAGTGGTCGCCGCGCGCATATAGTAATAATGTAAATATGAAGTTCGATATATAATGTAAGTAGAATGTTCGATACCTAAACGGGGAATGACACAGGTATGGTAATTGTAGTAACTTTGAGTTCCGGTCCCAGTCTATTGAGAGTCCTATTAGAGCTATTGGTATAATAAAGTTGGTAGTTTACTGGGACTTATATTCCCAGGTAGTACTACGGACCAACGCACCGAAACGGCAGCGGCTGGCAGCGCACTTTCATTGTCAAACAATATTCACCTTTATTGCTACTGACAAAATGCACAGTATCGCTTGAACAAAACAAAAGCCTCGCGACTGCTAGCGGTCTAGCACCGCGCGTCTACAAGCGGCCGAGTTTTTTTTCTAGCTATTCCATGCATTTCATTAGAAATAAAGGTGACTATGGTTTAACAGTAAAGAAGCCTACCAGTCGCTGCCGTTCCGGGGTGAATTAAGAGACTACCTGAATTCTTCGGGGTCCAGTGCTGCCCCATATAAAATAAATCATTTGAAAGGAAACTAGGAGATATTATTTAAAATTTTGTCTTGATCAGACTCTAAACTAATAACCCTTCCCTAAATCCCTATTGATAGAATATATATATATATATATATATATATATATATATAAATCGCGAAGGACTTCTTGCGTCTTTCCAAACTACCACTCTGCAGCGTCCACTGAATGTAGTGAGATTTTTAATGTTTTCAATGCGTATGTAAGATGTTTTAATCAGTATCATATCAGTAGTCGACGTCAAATTTCATTTAAACGTTAAATGGTGATATTCAAATTAAATATTTCTAGCTGAATTTGTGCGTCCGTTCACTCTAAAATTTTTCTTGCACACTGAATACCTTCGTATACCTACTAAACACTGCATGCACATTCCCGTCTCCATCCGAATGTATGTTTAAATCAATTCCGTATAATGCTCTGCATATATCATAATGATTATAATAACTAAATTACATCCATCTACTAGTGAATTCAGATTGGTTCCGAATAACTTAATTAGTGCATCCGTTCACTCTTAAATCTTTCTTGCACACTGAATATTTCCGTATACGTTCAAAACACTGCATGCACATTCCCGCCTCCATCCAACTGTATGTTTAAATCAATTCCGTATAATGCTCTGCATATATCATAATGATTATAATAACTAAATGACATCCATCTACTATTGAATTCAGATTGGTTCCGAATACTGTTTTTAAATTATTGTATCCAGCTTATCAGCCAAGAGGCTTCCACCTATATAAGAGCTTATAATGACTCAAGGCACAGATAATAAATAATTAATAGTTAGCATACAAAAGTGACAATACCTATGTATAGCGTAGGTATTTTCACTTTGGTGGTCTACAAAATCTTAAAAAGCAATATAATAATTTTTGACGAGTGACAGGTTAGTTTGTATGTATAAACAGGTAAGCTCAGAGGCACAGGCTGGTGTGAACAGGTAAGTCCGGAGTTGGACAGGTAAGTATGTATAAACAGGTAAGCTCAGAGGCACAGGCTGGTGTGAACAGGTAAGTCCGGAGTTGGACAGGTAAGTATGTATAAACAGGTAAGCTCAGAGGCACAGGCTGGTGTGAACAGGTAAGTTCGGAGTTGGACAGGTAAGTATGTATAAACAGGTAAGCTCAGAGGCACAGGCTGGTGTGAACAGGTAAGTCCGGAGTTGGACAGGTAAGTATGTATAAACAGGTAAACTCAGAGGCACAGGCTGGTGTGAACAGGTAAGTCCGGAGTTGGACAGGTAAGTATGTATAAACAGGTAAGCTCAGAGGCACAGGCTGGTGTGAACAGGTAAGTCCGGAGTTGGACAGATAAGTATGTATAAACAGGTAAGCTCAGAGGCACAGGCTGGTGTGAACAGGTAAGTCCGGAGTTGGACAGGTAAGTATGTATAAACAGGTAAGCTCAGAGGCACAGGCTGGTGTGAACAGGTAAGTCCGGAGTTGGACAGGTAAGTATGTATAAACAGGTAAGCTCAGAGGCACAGGCTGGTGTGAACAGGAAAGTTCGGAGTTGGACAGGTAAGTATGTATAAACAGGTAAGCTCAGAGGCACAGGCTAGTGTAAACAGGTAAGTCCGCAGTTGGACAGGTAAGCATGTATAAACAGGTAAGCTCAGATGCACAGGCTGGTGTGAATATGTAGGTTCAAAGGTACAAAAAGAAAGTTTCACGATACGATTAATATAATAGTACCTAGTCATATTTATGCAGGTGAATATACGGAATAAAAGGCATTTCGTAATATAAAACATTTAATGTTTTATTTTAAATTTTACAAAAAATGTGTATCTAAACATAAAAACTTTTCAGTCAACAAATCAATGCAATTTAATATTGACATAATAACAAACATAAATTTGCTCTGCCTTGCCTAGTCACGAAATAAACTGAATTATGAACATCAATCAGTCTTCATTACAATGGAACATGTAATTTTTTTATATTATGATTAAAAGAAATCATTAGGGTTTTTATCAACCCAATGTTGTCATTCTTGTTTTAGATACCTACTTAAAAGAAATGTAAACTCCATCTACAACCTAAACTCAATCTGCAGTTTCTCTTTCAATTTAAAATTTTGTAAAACAAAATGGGTATCTAAACATAAAAATCAAAACATTTTAACTGACATTTTAACAATTTTAGTTATACTAAATAATTAAACATAAATGGGCTCTGCCTTTGCCTAATAGCAAAATAAACTTAATTATGAACATCAATCAGTCTTCATTACAATGGAACATGTATTTTTATATTATAATTAAAATAAATCAGTGGCTACAACTAAAAGTCTCATGCCCGGTTTTTGAGGTGCTGTTAGATATCTCTTCATTAATGATTTATTCGATAAACAAACAACCTTTTTAATTCTTTATTAAGTCCTTTGTTTAAAAATGCTTTTAAAGGCATTTGCTTATGTAATTGCAGTTATGTCAGTTTTTGAACAAAACTGACATAACTGCAATTACATAATGCGTTTTTAAACAAAGTTTAATGACAGCTAAACATCAGATAAAGTTATGGAATAAATAAACAGCTGATACGGTCCTCAGAAACAGGGTATTAATCATCAATTCAAACATAATTATAAGTATCTTAATCATTGGTATGCATTAACAAAGTAAAAATATTTGAAACAAAACATACTATTTTAAAACATAAATTTTATTCTCTCATTTCTTAGCCTTAGAGTAAATATTTTGGACGAATACTTTTATTTTAAGCCAGTCTTTATTCTGAAGTAAATCTACATGTTGTTCTTTTAGTTTCTCACATTCATTTCTTTTAGGCCAACGTTCTTTTTTTTCCTTTTCGTATTTTGTTATCGTTACCTAATTGAGACACGGGTTCATTAATAAGTTGTTGAGAATCATTTTGCATACCAGATGGTCCAGCCTGAGATAAGTCATTTAAATTACAATATGTTTGTACGTAATCAGAATTAGCATCTAAAGTAGGTTCAGGTTCAGGACCATAGTCTATAATTTCGTTGTTGTCCACGGGCTCTTCAATTAGCTCCTCATTCAAATCTAAATCAATCTCTTCGAGAGATTTTCCTTTGTAAGCGTCTGCTTTTCCATCTTCCATAAGTATGAGAAGCTTTGATATCTTAGCGGTTTGGTATACGTCATCTGGCAACCTGTAAGACTTTTTATGTACTTCATTAGTATGGCCCATGAATGTGGCCAGCTGCTCCATATCATTTTCAGACATGCTAAAAATTTGTGATAAGGTGGCTAAATGTTTTCTTAGCCTTGTAGAGGATATTGCTTTAGGCTGTTTCGCCCCTGATAATTTGGCATGCTTTTCCAAAACTTTGTAGCCATAAATTGTATTGTTATAACCGGGATTACCAAACAAAAATTGATTTGGCGTCGAAGCAAAAAAAATATGCCTAATCGATAATAATAATTTAATATCATCTTGAACTTCTTTATTAAACAGAACTGGTACTCCGCGGCCGCGTTTACCTCTGATGACAACACGTTTAAATTTCTTTACCAGAATCCTTTCTGAGGCAGAGAGCGCACGATCAAACTCTTCATATTTATTATTATCATTATTGTCGCTTTCTAAATAATCGTGCACTGTAATTCTTTGAAGTTCTCCAGGCCTGCGCCTATTTAATAATAAAACCCTACAATACACAGTCTCTAAAAGTTGTGTATATGTTTCAGTAGTTTTTAAGCCTTCTTTAATTTTTATAGCAGCATCCAAGGATTTTTTATTTAGGTATTCTTTAAGAATTTTTAAATCATTTGCTAAAGGCACAATAGTTATCTTATTCCACTTTTTCTTGTTTAAATCTGTTGCAGCTTGTGTAGACACATCATATTTCCAATTTGATTCAATAAGTTGAATCAAAGTTTTTAAGTCGGCTTCTATTTTGCCAGTATCTACTTCCATGTAAGGCCCTTGCTTTTTTAATGCACACATTATTGCAATAAAAAAAAAAAAAAAAAAAAATTTTTCTTTCTTTCTTTCAATATTGCAGCATTGTTTTAAGGTGGTGGACAGATTCATTGCGAACGTAGGTGTCTCATACCTATCTTTTTCTATGTCATAATTTCCCAGTATTTTGGTTGCTTGTACAATGATATCATAATGAATTGGTTTTAAGGCAGAAAAGAAGTCATTAATGGATGGATCAATCTTTTTTAATTCTATTAATAATTTTGCAAGCTCTCTCATTTTTCTAGACACTACGTTTACGAAATGTTTTTCTCGGTGAGTTTTTAAATATTGAGATCCGAAAGCACATATAAGGTTATCTTTTTTTGTAATAAGTGATATTTTGTCTGCCCGCATTCGGGGAAATACAGTTTCCTTAAGATTTTCGTCGATTTTAAGATGACGTATCAGTAGATTTTGAGCCTCAGATTGAATGTTTTTACTTCCTGATTTACCACTACATTTCTTTTTATGTTTCCACAATAGTTTTTTAGAATAGAATCCCAGACACTCTGTACACGGCAAATAATCAGTAAATTTGAATTTTCGCATCGGTTTAGTGACCTCTTTTGAATTTACAAGGTAGTTTCCTTTTTTACGTAGAGCTGCAATCAATTGTTTTCTATCAAGACTTTTTTTAGGTTTTGACAAAATTTTTTGGACATCAGTTTCATAAATATGGTGTCGGAGTAAATGACGAGCAAAATTTAAAACAAATGACTCACAGTAAAAGCAATAATCTTTATCTCGAACCTTTGAACTTTTGGGTTTTTGCCTTTGGATAATTGTTGTACTATCATTAGAATTATCTTCTATTTGAGATTCACTATTAATATCGTAAATAATCTCTTCATTTGGTTCTGATTCGTTGTAAGGCTGTGGAAATTCCCTACTTACAATTACATTGCAAGGAGAACTGCTTTTACAACTAACTTCACTTAAACTTATGTTATTAGGTGGCTTGAAAGATACATTAGACAAGGAATTATTAACATCGAGAGGTATTCCTTGATTTAGTACGAATTCGTCTGCTTTATAAGGTTGAAGAAGTTTCCTTTCTACAAATACACTACTACATGAAGAAGAACCGCTTATGTGACTTATTTCGCTATAATTAAGATTAATAGAATCCTTGACCGATGAATCGAAGTTCGAAACACATTCTAATGGCGTCAAATTATTCGAAGTTCCAAATTCATTGCGAAAAGAATCATCGGAACTGGTCTGCAACAAAAAAATAGCTTATTATATTTTGTGGCACTTTACTATTGTTGCTTCGTTAATATGAAGGTAACAACTTGATTAGTGATATAAGTGTTGTCTATTCCTTGCTGAACATCAAAATTACCTATCTCCGATCTCAATCCTGAATTGGCGCTCGCAGATATTTTTAAACCACCTAGACTTAGACTAACCCAGTTTCTGACATGGCTTAAGGATTGCTTCGGCTTAAAGTGCTACCGCTTTTGGGATAACAGCCGTTAGCATATTATTATTAATAAATTAATGAAGTATTTTATTTGAACTTACTTCGTGTTCTTTTTTTAAGAGCGACTAATGTATAGTTAATGAATAGAAAGCAGTAGCTATTAGGTATTCAGCTGGGAAAAACTCGAACCAACACAGGCTGATGTGAACAGGTAAATTCAGAATTGGATAGGTAAGTACGTCTACATAGGTAAGTCCGGTGTTGGACAGGTAAGTATGTATAAACGGGTAAGCTCAGAGGCACAGGCTGGTGTGAACAGGTAAGTCCGGAGTTGGACAGGTAAGTATGTATAAACAGGTAAGCTCAGAGGCACAGGCTTGTGTGAACAGGTAAGTTCGGAGTTGGACAGGTAAGTATGTATAAACAGGTAAGCTCAGAGGCACAGGCTGGTGTGAACAGGTAAGTCCGGAGTTGGACAGGTAAGTATGTATAAACAGGTAAGCTCAGAGGCACAGGCTGGTGTGAACAGGTAAGTCCGGAGTTGGACAGGTAAGTAAGTATAAACTGGTAAGCTCAGAGGCTCAGGCTGGTGTGAACAGATAAGTCCGGAGTGGGACAGGTTTGTATAAAAAAATGTGTGTACGTAAGTCGCGTTTTATCTTAGTTAAAACATACGTACCTCATGTAAGGTTTCTGGTTGGTTTTCTTTTTCTTCCTGTCTCTCTGAAAACAAAACAGATATATTTGTATTATTATAAAACAATAAAATTTTTAAATACCCTCGACCCAAAAGCAAACAAAAACAAGAAAACCTATAAAAAGTAAGACACACACTCAGGTATGCACGCACGCACGCACTCACGCATACACACACAAACACCCCAAATTTATAACACCTCTCTTTTTGCGTCAGGGGTTAAAAAGATTTTACGCGATTGTGCAAACGTTGAAACGCACGCTCAGACGGTACAGAGGTACCTTCCGGAATTGCAAATCGGACTTCATAGTCAACGAGCAGCTGCATAATTGCAATCACTCCTACCCAGGCACATCAACATATTAAAATATTCTACATTAGAATACGACATTTCGCAAAATCAGTATCACGCACGCGGAACAATGAAAATGACCATACGATAGCAGTAATTACGCGAAACTGACCTAGGCGATTCAATTAAACCCGAACGAAAATAGGTAAGAACTAGGATACTAATGCCGGGAACACACTTGTCGTGTGTAGTCGCTAGGACAGTTTGTTTATTTTGCTGACATGCAGAATGCACACAAGTAAGAGTACGACTATCAATAATTCATGTCTTTGTTCCTAATGGAGTAGACGATACAAAACCCAATTCCGCTAGATTCAAAGTTCACATTTAGCGGGATGGTGGACGTTATGGTAGCCGCATCACCTATTAATATTATGATTCGTATTATCGTAGATTTTAAGAAAAAAATTAAACTATGTCGTGCGTTTGACCATATGGAACATGCCCAACTTGCCCATACGTAATTAATAATAATTATAGCGACTGCATTGCGAAATTCGTATTTTTTCTTAATTAATAATTCTTGGCAAATGAAGTAAAACTAATAATCGCGAAATCGAAGTTATCGTTATCCACTTGTAAGTCAAATAAAAAGAAATAAAAAAATATCGGTATTTGTTCTTATGTTTTATAACACGTGCCGAAACTTTCTTTGCGGCTCGTTTAAAGAAGCCGACAATGAATGCCGCGCGCGGCGTGTCTTTACAGGTCACCGCCAAATGCCGCCGCGCCACTGTGATAATATTGTCATTTTCTTTGATTTTCCAGATTTTGGGGAAATTTACGTAAATTTTTGATATTTAGAAATTCGGTAACTTTATCATTTTTATTAGTATTTTCGTTTTCCTATTTTTTTTGAACTTGTCATTTAGGTACTTACATGCCCTTTTCCGATCGGACAGTGTTTTTGTTACATATTGTGTACCTAACCGTAATGACGTTGTCTGATGTAATGTAACTCCATACCAAATTTCATCCAAATCCGTTCTGCCGTTTTGGCGTGAAAGAGTAACAAGCATCCATCCATCCATCCATCCATACTCACAAACACCATAACTAAACTTCTGAGGCGCAGTGGCTTACGCACTCGCCTTGAGAACTGTGTGAAGTCGCAAAAAAGCCTCTGGCTACCCCTTCTGGGATAACAGCCGTGAGTGCATACAAACTTTCGCGTTTCTAATAGGTATTAGTACGAAGTAGGATGATATTACGATATAAGAATCAAATAGGTAGGTAAGTAATATAGAAGCATGTACCTTTTGATTATTACTGGTTATTACAAAAACATTCGTCTTCTGGAAAATGATCATAAATGGCATATTCGCAAAATTTACACCACATGAAAGAAGAGTTATAAAGCCTTTTAAAGTCATCGAAATTCATGGGTAGTACAAAGTGTTCAACTACTGAATTAGTAATATTAATACTCGTATCACAATGTATGCACCAATTTTGCAAAATAAAATGCGTTGAATCCCAAGGCCATTGCAGTTTAGCTTTATAAAAATGTATAAAATCATTTCTTTTAAAAAAAGTATCCACATCAATCACAACAACCATTTTTGCAGACGACACACGTTCACTCACAGACAATTTAACGCAAACTAAGCTCATCATAATATTATAAACAGACAACATGTTTTAATGTAAGTAGGTACTTACTAGCTAGATGTTATAGGTATTATAATAAGATAAATCGTATTATAACTTTCATTTAAGTAGTAAAAGGTAAGTACTTACGGTTTGCCAATTTAAGAATCCTTGCACTTCTTTTCATTGTGATTCAATTACAATCACTAACTATAATAATAGACCAAATAAATAACCACTTTTAACGCACTTGCAAATAATTCACTTTGGTGACAAGCTTACATCACGGCCGGCACATGTCTGATTGTTTACAAACTTCGGCATGCGAGCGCGCTGACGCCCGCCGCCCCGCGCCATGCGTCCCTCGTGAACCCTGAATAGGCCCCTCAGACACCGTACCTAGTGCCCGTTTTAGGATATTTAAGAGACGCAAGATTGTTGTCACGAAAACATGATAAAAACTTTACAAATTAAGTACGATATTCAATGGACACGATAAGATCGGTGAACTGAACTCAAAGTATACGTGGTAAATTATACGCTGAACACTAGCGCCCTCCAAATTTCAGTCGGCCGATGGCGGAACTATATTATACGCTAAAAGGCGTTGTAGTGACGGAATTACGTCCATGCCAATTTTTCGCCCTTGAATTCTAACGATCATAAGGGACCCTTGGGCTAAAAATGAGGGTCGGTCAATCTTGCGTCCGTATTCCGGACGCACAAAGTCAGTGGGACGCGGCATCATCGGTAAATAACGCCATGTAGGACGCAACATGTCCTTCAAGATGTATATATATATATATATATATATATATATATATATATATATATATATATATATATAATAGATAGATAAAAACAATCGATAGATACTATTGCTTCTTATAATGCATAAATTTGACGACCTCCGTGGCGTAGTGGTCCCAATGCTAGTCCGACACCCAGAAGTCCCGGGTTCGATCCCCGGTCAGGGCAAGTTGGAAATGGCCTTTTTCAAATTGTCCTGGGTCTTGGATGTATATCTATATATGTATTTGTTATAAAATATAGTATCGTTGAGTTAGTATCCCATAACACAAGTCTCGAACTTACTTTGGGGCTAGCTCAATCAGTGTTATTTATCCCTATTTATTTATTTATTATTTATAAACTATCAATACCATCAATATTTTATGCATTATAAAGAGCAATCCCAAATCGAAAATCGACGTCGATGTCGATAGAATTGAACTAAATCAATATTACCGATAAGCTTACCGATAGTTAGGCATTTTTCTATTGAAACTGTCGACTGTAAAATTATCGATTTTTCAGCTACACTATAGTACAAATAGGAGTATTTTGCCCGTTTTCTGTTACCTACTTAATTTTTCCTTAGTCGCCCGCCTCTTACGACATTCTCATAAGATCTTTGATTTCAATTATTAACCAACATAAATCCTGGAGTCGATAAACAAGGCAGGGAGTAACAATAAAAGACAGTAAGACAGTAATTTAAATAAGAATATATTTTATTACAACACAAGTGCTAGTGTAAATAACGTATTTCCTAAACTATAAAATCATTACACAGAACATATTTGGACCATCGTTTTGAGCCAATCATATAGTTCCCTTCTAAAAAGGCGAGTACAAACCGAGAGCATAAATTTAGTATAAAAGTCGTCATACATAAACATTAAGATTGTATCAATTTAATTACTAAGCACTATTATAACTACATAAAGAGTAAATTAACAACGGCGGACTTATCCCACAATGAAATCTCTTCCGGCGAATATATAGATAATTACTCACTAGAATGTATACACAGGCGCCGCAGCGGTCGCGGCAAACGGCGTCCGTATGTAAAGGTCCATGCATAAATCAAAGTGTGCATAAATAAAAGAAAATCTCTAATTTGACATCACATGAGGGGTGTGCCACCTCCAAGCGTCGACAGATGGCGCTGTTCAAAACTTAACTGAAAATTTACTTATTATTTCTTGTTTTTGTATTTTTTACAAAAATGTTACAGAAGCTTCTATAAAATTAATGTATGTTAATAACACAAATGTAAACACGCTTTGACGCCCGCCGGCTTTTTATTATCAATTTCCTGGTGTTTGCTAAAACATAAATACAAACTTATGCTCTCGACGTGTGCACACCTTTATATATAACATCGTAATACTAAAGGCAACCTGTGATATAAAATAATAATTAAGTACATTAAACATAAACCATAAAGTAAAAATGATGTGATAACATAAATACATGAAGGCATGATTCCAATACTGATATCTAAAAATACAAAATTATAAGTACAATAAAAACTAATCAGAATTTCAATAATTACAAGTCCATGATTTTTTATTTAAAAATAAGTCTCTTGGGTTATAATGATACTAAAAAATGGAAATATACAACGTGTAACGAAAAGGAGGTATCATCCAGAAAGGGAGTCAACGTACTAATCAATGTGAACAACTTTTAATATGGGACCGTCCCACAAATCGCAAGAGAAATAAACATCCAGCTCCATACAAAGCTTAATACCTACCGTGCCAAAATGTATGGAATTGCAGTTTTTTTTGCGATTTCAGTGATGGTTCCGTAGTAATAGTTGTTCAAATTGTTTTGTACGTTCACTCACTTTCGGGTTTATATCCCCTTTCCGTTACACGTATACATTTCTGTGGAAAGTAGAGAAATAGACAGTTACAAAATTAAAATTGATGATGGTATAATAATTAAATCTATTTTTATAAAAAAGACCTTGTGAGGTCTTATATATTGTTTTTATATTTTTCTAGTCTGTATTATTAATAAACTCAAGAAACTTATTTTTTAATACCTCTGTCCCATTAAGTTAGGTATTTAAACAAATGTAAACAATCTTGGTATGTATTTCAATTGAAATACTACACTTTACAAATTAATATCTTCACACATTACAAATTTATTATGTAACTTATATAATACAATAATTAATTGTTATCTGCAAAGGTATTGATTTATAAAGTGTATATTTCAATAAATAGGGAAAATTGATTTCAAGATTACCTTTCACTTTTCCTTAACAAAAATAGTCTGACCAGCAAAGTGATTTGTATATTTTCGCTGGCATTCGATTCCTCTAGTATTTTTATTCTGCTAGCAGAACTATTGCCACTGTCGCAGCGATGTGATTACAGCGAACTGTAAGACTATGGAAGAGTAAATTTAAATACAACGACTGTCGCAAGACGCAGCGTTAAGGATACTTGAATTTTTGGAGGTCTAGTGCTGCCCCCATTTGTAATAAATCATTTAAAAGGACACGGGAATATCATTTGAAAATTTGTCTTGATCGTGCCCAAGATAATCCTTCAAACGATTTTATGAACTACTGTTGCCAAAAGTGGCAGTTTTTCGCTAATGTGCGAAGAAAAGCTTCACGTTCTCACTTTAAATAGTAGTTCAAAACGTGTAAAGGGTTAACTTGGGCTTGATCAACACAAAATTTTAAACATCTCAGTTTGTTTTCAAATAATTTATTTCAAATGAGGCAGCACTGGACCCCCAAAAAATTCATGAATCCCCTTAATTGTAGGCCAATGTTTGCGCTTTGTACAGCCACTCATTGGCCCAGTAATAAGCTTTTTCAAAAATGAGACACCAGATGGCAGCACTTCAGGCCCAATCAACTGATTGGACCATCAGTTGACAGGTTCTCTTGCTCCGTCAAATGTATCCAATAACACCAGCGTATTGGACATGACTTCACTGGTGTCCCATATTTTTGGAAACCCTCAGTGGCGTGATGTAACTTCAGTTATGGTTTTGGCAGAAAACGAGATGTACTTTTTAAGTACCGCCAACTTGAATGTGATATTGATAGGGACATTTTTTGCGAAAGCTTATACTTCCATGGCATTATCGTTCGCTGCATGACTACCATGACTACACCTAGCTGTAGTTATTAAAAACGTACAATCATAACATTGCGTTTTGCTTAAGCAAAATCTATAACATTGTTTTTTGTTTGCGATTCGCAAGTTTATCCTATAATTTAAGGCACAAAGCTAATTTAGGCGTAACATTGAATAGTCACGACAACATCACCCAAAAATTGTGTGTGCGAGTCTCATTCCATAAAGGTGATTTGTCCCTATATATTTATTTATTTATACATTGCCCGTTCTGTAAGGGCCTGTTCAGAGCGAGAAGGGACGCGATGTAGCGCTTACTTTTGAAAAATATAGAACTTGTTTACTACACAACAAGGAAGCGAAACCCCTCTGCGCCGGTTAATATTTAATTTATATAAAACTTTATTTACAAATAATAAATGGTTCAAAAGACGGACTAAATGCTTATAGCATTCTCTACCAGTCAACCTTCGGAATAAATAGAAATCTAGTGTAGTAGGCGCAAATATAGACTGTATATTACAGTGAAATTTGTACAATGCGACACAAATAAGTTGAACAAAAATGGCGGACTTCAAAGCATTTTTTACAAATTTCCGGCACGTAGGTTGAACCGAAATGGCCTCGGCGTAGGTACAAATAATGGGCCCACGGCCGCCATTTTGGTTCAATTTCCATGTCGGGAATTTGTACAAAAATGCTTTGAAGTCCGCCATTTTTGTTCAACTTATTTGTGTCGCATTGTAAGTATATTTTTGAGTAGTAAACTTGAGTTTTTATTTATTAAATAGTGCGCGCCACTTCGCTTTGCGTCGCATCTCGGTCTGAACAGACCCTAATGATAAAAATATGATTCATCATTACAAAACACGCAAAGTGTATGGAAACCAAACACTGAATTTAAGTCAGTGTGAGTTTAGCCTTAGACAGTTAAGGTCAATGACCTATTGACTCTTCAACTGGCATCTAGCATAACATTGTAATTTTGCATTGATATAAAGTTACCTACGTATATGTAATCTTCACACGAGTCGAATTGAGCATATTACCCGAAATACATATTAAATTGATATGTCTTACAAACATTATATTGCTAATTTGATTGCGAAATATTTTCACACTTAAGTACATTCATAAATTCGATTTAAATTTATTCGATAATAATAATAATAATGGATGGAGTATATAATGGAGTCTATTTCACACGAGTACACGCAAGATTGTGCCGGTTGTACTCACACGGCGGGACAGGCCGAGAGGGAGTATATAGCGATCTCGTCAAGTCTTGTTGGCTCTTCCCGAGTGTGTACAGGTAGGCTCCCGTCTAGAGTATTCACGGCCGAGACTCGGCGAGTTTCGCCGGCATAAGAGCAGCGATATTTTTTTGTTTATAAAATATTTTTCACATATTCTCGAGCCCTTCACATTGTGAAAAATTAGCCAATAAGCATAAAAATGGAATGTAAAACCTTGTAAAAATACAGAGTGAAAAAGAAAACTTGTATGTATGTATATAAAATAAAAAAAACATATACGATATTGATAATATAAGCAAAGAATTCATTTGTAATAAAAAAATTATATATGAGATATATAAATTATACTATACTTATATAAATATACTTATAATGAAAAATTACGACTATTGGCGACTGTCAAAAGATGTATAAATGTAGACACATAATTCATGTAATATAATACTTAGATAATACAAAACATCCTATTTAAGGAAGAGAAAAAAAGGAAGAAGTGCCAAGGGAGAGGCGTGCGTGTCATAATTACGCACATCTGCACTCAATCCCGACAATATATTTTAACGCAATTTAAGACCTTGTTATTAGTTTTTAAGTTTATATTTTCTTTATTTGAAAATACCACCTGCTGTGAACTATTACCAGCTTTTTTACGTCGAAATGCAAGACATCGTTAGTTCTTTTTGAACCGTAGCAAAATAAATCTTATTAATGAGGCCTAAAGGCCATTATTAAAATAAATAAAAACGACCAATCAAACGAATTGTTTATATGTAATGAAAATGTAATTAATGGTTTATTTGTGTAAGTTAGGCGACAACGGTTCTGATACTAATTTTGTCCAGTAGCACTTCCACTAGATTTTTCTCTTCCTTGATTCAGTTGATATAGATCGATCCATATGATACGCGCACTTAAGTAGATAATAGATCTTTTAGACATAATATACCGGATATGAACGGGAAACTATATAACAAGGTACCAACAAACATTTCATAAACTCACAGGAAACATTAAATAATTTTAGCACCTTTTGTAGGAAGTTGGAATTAAGGAAATCATTTTTTGACCCATTTTCAACAAATTTTGAAGTCCATTGAATGAGTGGTCTGGACGATAAAAGAAAATTAAATCTATACAAACCAGCGAACTAGAATATTATGGAAGAGTAACTGTAGGCATAAACATCGTGAACAAAACGGCTCCGAGAAATTTATTCAATGTGGCTTTCTACCCACCAGCCAGATTATTTAAAGCAAGTTACTGTCCATGTCTATGATACTGAACTAGTTTATATTAAAAAAAGTTTTGAAATCGAAACATAATTTTCGTCCTCCCATATAAAATTCGAATGGCCAAACGCTGATTTGTATGGGACACCAACATATTTTTTTCGTTTTACGTTAAATGTTTTTCTGAAAAGTAGTTCTGTATCATGGACAATACTTGCTCGAAAAATTTCGCTAGTGGGCAAAAAGTCACGTAGTTTTGGTATCGATAAAGAAAAAAGTGACGATACCAAATAATATAACGTCTAACAAAATATACTGCAACTATTTTAAGGGTGAATTCAGTCCATGAAACTGAACAACTTTCCCCTAGGAACATATATCGAAATATGAAAAATAATTTTGGACTTTCCATACAAACTCGGATCAGCTGATCGGTGTCAACTTGTGTGGAAAACCAAAAAATATTTTTCATATTTCGATAACCTTGTATAGTTGTGGATTTAAGTTGTCTTGTGATAATATAATTCTATCTGGGCCAGTCGAGATCTGTCTGAGGCAGGTCATGATCTATGCGCCTGGCTATATCTCAAATTGATTACCATAAAATAATCAGCCAAATTACGATATGCCGGCACATCATAATCTGCCTAGGCAGATTTCGATCGGTCCACGGTATATACGATACATATATACCTATGATAAGCGATGCGCTGCATTAGAAAAAAAACTATTCTAAAATTGGATATATACTCCAGACCACCATAAGACTATGATTATTAATTTTTCGTACAAACATAAAAGCATTCGATACATGTTTTAATTTATTTAAAAAGTATAGTTTATGATAATGTTTTAAACAAATTTGGAATGATCATTTGTCTTTTGAATTCATAATATTGAGTAATATAACTATAAACAAAGTGTTTCTCGCTTTCGTAGAACCAAATTAAGACATTTGCGCTTATTTTTTTAATACATTCTTAATTAAATACTATAATCGCTTATAGGCCGATAAAATTAACATTACACGTGTGTAAACAAATATCAATCTTATGTCTAACGATAATAAAGCACATAATCGTTCTCACTTTTTAAGCTCTAATTCGAGTTAACTACGAGACATGAAAATATTTTTCCATTGCTTGTGATTTTTTTTTTACTTGACACTTCACTTCTTTTCCCCGTGTAAGGGCCCCAGGCAAATTAGCGTAACAGGTATGTGGACTAACTCAGAATATTCCATTTGTCCGTAAGGATTATCCATAAATAATGGACCGAGCCATTGGGCAAAAAAGTTTCGAATGGCGACCACGTACTGGCAAGCAAAGCGTAGGCTCCCACCCACAAGGTGGTCAGACGACCTGATCTATGTCACCGGAAGGCGCTGGAAGCAGGCCGCTATAGATTGGTCATTTTGGAAATCCTTTGGAGAGGCCTATGTCCAGCAGTGGACGTTATGCTGAAATGATGATGATGAATGGATCCATATTTTGTCACAAAGATACAGTTCATTGAAGTTCCCGAGTGGGAGCTTGTGACGTCACCATCCTGTTAAAATCGTGCAATACCGTGACGTCATGCGACAGGAATAACGCTGTATCCCCGTCATTATTTGTTAGTCAGACAAAAGAAAAAATACATGTACGGTCAGGCTTCAAAAAATGGAGTCATCATTTCTCTTTCAATTAGTATGAGAGATTATGACTAAATTTTTGAAGCGTAACCAGACACGTAAGTTGAATAAAAATGGCGGTAATTTTAGAATCACATTTCTATCCGAACTTCAGATAGAAATGATTTCGGCTTTGAAGAAAGACCAAAAAATCTCCTTTAACACTTTTATCTCCAATGCAACATATAACACATGGGCCGACGGCCGCCATTTTTGTTCATCTTACGTGCCGGGTATTGTACAATATTTAATGAGGCAAAAACATATTTTCAGTTCACATGCGTATTACTTTCGTTTGCCTGGGCCCATAACCTTAAAAAACTGACAGATAATAATATGCCATATATGTAGGTGGAAAATTTAACATTTCACTTCATCTTATTGACTAGGTCCTAGGTTGCGTGGACGCAAGTAAGTAATACAGCGTGTTGTAACTATGTGCTGTACATGTGATGCTATGTAAGGGGTGATACAAAATTACCTAGACTATAAAAAAACCATTGGTAGTATTTACAAGTTTTACTATAAGAGAAATTATTGATAAATAGCATTACAATACTTAGAAAAATATCTAAATTAAGAGTAATTGTTTTTAAGCTTAGCAATTTTGTAGATTCCTGCCCTGCTAACATGGCAAAGAAGATAAGCCATAGATAAAGTTTATACCACGCGTCGGACTAGCTACGTCTCGCTCATTATTACGTAGATCGAGATAGCTACAGTTGAAAGTGCTCGATAAACGTTATCGACAGTACCATGCTAGCCGGGCTGGGACCTTCTCGCCTACCATCACGCTAAAAGTGGCCCGTTTTTTCTTGCGCCCCGAGCCCCAAGACCCGAAATTTTTATGCCTGCCCCATTAGGCATAAAGGTATGTATGCATTGTTCAAACATAAATCCCATAGAAAATCACACACGTACACACACACGCACATATTCATTCTACCTCCCCCCCTTCACAATTGAGTATACAGAGAGACTGGTAAATCAAGTTTCATACGTAAGGATATAATAAATCATGATCACACCAAATATTAAACAAACAAAATACTTATTATAGTTAAAAAGAAGAATTGAATCACATTAGTGCGAAAAGTCTCGGAATGTTTGGACACCGCGCGCTCGCTACGCGCTACACTGCCCGCCGGCCGCGGCCGACACGTGAACGCACGCACATTGTATCGAACGGCGCGAGTGTCCACACTTCTTTTTTTTTATTGGATAATTTTGTCAAATTTTAAGCAACTATTTTTTTATATAATTGGAACGAGAATCGAGTACTCAGTCACCCCTTTCAATATGTAACGTGATTTACTAGTCACCCTGTATAATTATTCCGTAGCTGATGTTTCCATTATGTATAAATATGTTTTAAAACTTTAATTTTTCCCGCCGCTCGTCCTAAACTGTAAAAGTGTTTATTTTTTAAAATACTTCTGATTGCCCGCGATGCAGGCTTGTGCAGGAATCTTTGTTGACAAATAATTGGTTCTCTCATTATATTTTGTATATGTTTTTGTTGTAAAATATTAGTTTTGAGGTATATTGTGTATCACCCCGTACACAAGTCAGATCCGGCCTACGTTATTGTCCAATCGTGAGCTATCCTAATCTATATACATCTACACATTGGGCGTCCGTTAAACTCAAACATTTTTTATACTAATTGTCAGATAATACGCAAATAAAGGAAAAATTGGACCCAAATTTAACATGTCGCCGCCCAAAACAGAGGGGCTACCTGAATTTTTCGGGATCCAGTGCTGCCCCCATTTTGAAATAAGTAACTTGAAAGGAAACGGAGCTATAATTTAAAATTTTGTATTGCTTAGACCCTAGATAACCGTTCAAACAATTTTATGAACTACTGTTTACAGTTTAAAGTGAGAACGCGAAGCTTTTCTACACACATTAGCCAAAAGCGGCCGTTTTTCGCTAAAAGGTAGCTCCTTAACAAATTCATTTGCCAGGCAAATTAAAAAACTGCCGATTTTCAAAAACGCCATCTAGTGACGAGTAGCGGAAATAGATATTCCAATTGATATCCGTAGCACCATCTATAATTTACTAGGCAAATTAAAAACCCTAACTTTCAAGCGTTAACCCTAGCTATATTTGATGAAAATCAGCCAAACGTCTCAACCGATTTTCATCAAACATAGCTAAGAACCACCGCAAGGGAACTTGCTTTTACGGTAAAAAACCGCATCGAATCGGTCTATCTGTTCCAGAGCTACGAAGCCACTAACAGACCGATATTGGCGTCAAACTTACCCTTCTTTTTTGTCGGTTGTTACAAAACCGGTGACGCCGTATAATAATAGTTTCTTTGTCGGGGGTTAAAAAACAGCCGATGGGGTCGAGTGTGCTGCCATCTCTGTGAGCCTACCCTCAACTTCAGTTTTGCCTACTTTCGGGCCCTCCAATAGTTTCTATGGCGTTGGGTATATGTTACAATAGTAATTATATTACCTTTGTTGGTTTGTTGGTTTGCCATACTACCTGACAATTAGTATACTCATAGTACAGCAGTGGCGTGCATTTCATACAGACAAATAGCAATTTGCCTTCTCTGCCACCCTAATAATGACGGTAAAGTGAGAAATTACCTATTTTCTTCGATATGGAGCCGTTTTTTGTAATTTAGGTAATCATACCTAATTTACAAGAACGGCTCCATATTTTATAGGGTAGGCACTGATCACAGAGCCTTCCCTATAAAAAAAGCAATGCACGTCCCTGTAGTACAGACCCTCATGCTGCAGCGGACGCCCTTTTTAAGGCATAGTGGAATGTAACACTTGCTAATTAGTTTATTGTCTCGCACCGAATGGAATGTTCTAATCTCACATGTCACTGTGTTATATACTACAGTATGGACACTCCCTTTGACCTCTTTATTGATATACACGCTGACTTTTCATTGGTTTTGGAAAAAAGAATGTCATGTAGTAAATAAATTCCTCTATCTCATTATACGTAATCCAAATTAGTGTATGACAAAAGATATAAATATTGTGAAAATTATTTTCGATCGAGGCCACGTAGTTACGCCCGTTCATAACTGACCCGTGATCCCGACTCGAAATCTAGCCGGCCGGCGGTACTACTAATTGATCTCACGATTTTACTTTCGAGTTTTAGTCAACATATTTTATTTTTCAATTTTTATTTTGACTAGCTAATTAGGTCTTACTAACGAGCCTTATGAAGTGGCCTTCGGCTCAAAAACCAATGAAAAATCACCGTGTATAATATCAGCTGTATTGCAATTGCCATAAAGACGTTTTTTAGATTCATGTGGCAGAGGAAATTAAATTTTAAATGTATAGTAGGAAATGTGGACTTTATGGCATGTTAAAGGTTAACAAATAAGTTATTGGACCTCACTATTTCGCGGAAAAAATAAATTTATAGCACCGCCCATAACACAGATAAAAAAAACAGTTGGAGGCGCTATTGTGGCAAGTCCACTTAGTTGTTGACCTATAATAGTTACGGTAAAATGACAAAATTTGATCGGGAATTGTGTACGATGAGTGGATCCTACGTAGAATTTAAAAATTCCAGCGTAACACGATATATGAGGTTACGGGCCCAGCAGGCGGAAACATGGGCCCATAACCTTATATTTCTTTTTTGTTAATTTTAACCTCTCATCTTTCTTAAACGTCTGACTTTTAAATGTGGACTTTATGTTTTGTTACTTGGGTTTGAATCTCTAAATTCAATTGTTTACGACGCGTGCCCTGCATTACATTTAAAATTTAAAAATGTAAGTATAAGGAACATAATAAATTAGAGGTTATTGACCCAGCGCATTTCTTGCAAGCTGGGCCCATAACCTAATATTTATATTTTGTGGGAGTGTCCTACACGTAGCCTTGTCTGTACCTGCGCAGTATGTACTAGAGGTGCAGAACCTGCCCGTCGTCTTTAGCGGTAACGTTCTGAAAGGCGGGGGGATGCTCTTCGAGCGTGACGGCCGTGAGGTCCACGATCTCGTCTTGCTCGTCTTGGTCGAACCTGGAAACATTGTTGCATATGGTTACGAAAATGTAGATAAATATAAATGAATATACAACTAGGAAGGGACATACCCGTAATAAATCAAACCACAGGCTGAACTAGATCACTATAGGATAATAAAATTAAAAAAAATTTGTCAAAAAGCAAAAAAGAAAAATAATAATTCCATACAAATTGCCCGAGCGACTGCACACTTTTGTATGGTAATGCCAATTTTCTTTATTTATTTATTTATTGTAAAACTAAATACAACGGTTTTCACCAATTACAGTATCTAGAGAATATTGAAACTTATAGCTAAATATAATATAAATTTAAATATCGTTTTGGTACAACAGGTGTCATAACTACTCGTATGAATGTATTTACAATTAAAACTTGTTTATTACATACAAGTCGAGTCACTTTCGTCATTCTCGCAATACATTAGCAGGTTCCTTACAATCATACTCGCTTCATCAGCAAACACATCACATTCAGGTTGCTGATTCAGGAATGCGTTAAGGCCTGTAAGCATGCGACAATAGCGGAGATCGCTCATGTGATACAGTGCGTGTTATCGGCGGGGCGAACAGTTTTCGCGGCTGACATAAACGTTGCACTAAATAGCTATCAATCAGTCTGACCGTCTATTCTCAACCGATTCTTGTGAAATTTTGTGAGAAGGTTCGAAAATTATAGTATTGAATTTTATGTCGATATTCTCACAATGGCGGAATATGAGGGTTAAAATTTAAATAAAAACCGGCCAAGTGCGAGTTTATCTTTCATGGAGAGAGTTCCGCACAATGCCAAAGTTTTTAAATTAATACAAAATATCACATTTGAAATCCTTACAGTAAGACGCCAGTTAACTATTACTAGCGCTATCTAGTGGTGTTTTAGTGAACAATTTTTCATAAGTTAACGTATTGAGATTGAGTTTATCACTTAATTTTTTTAAATTATAGCATTCTTACAGGTTTTTCTGTAATATACTAGCAATGATTTAAAATTCGTATTTTTTTAAAATTTCAGGCTCGGTATTTTCGGATGGTTAATTTTCGTCTTCTTTCATGAATCAAATCAAAACTATTTATTTTACATAATAATAAAAATATATAAGAAACTCATCACGAGCTTTTCAAAGCAAGGTTCACAAAAATTTTTATTAAATTTCCTAATTTGTCCCCCGTGTATTTAATTTGTACATCTGTGTTTGGGTCATAGGATTACACCCTCCTACCAAATTTTACCTGATTTGTCCAGTAGATTCGGAGCAAATTGGCTGTGACTGACAGACGCACGAGTTATCTTATAAGGGTTCCATTTTTCGTTTTTTGTACGGAACCCTAAAAATATTATATTTCAGCAATTTTTTTTTCAAAAATGTCGTAATCTTATTTGTTACCCTTAATAAGACGTAACTTGTATATCGGATAAAGTTTATCGGGTTATGTTAGGACTCGCTCGCTCGTCCCCCGTACCTGTCGTCGTCGGGCTCGCTGCCGTGGTCGGTGTGCGGCGCGGCCTCGGGCGGCAGCGGAACTGAGACGCTTCGCTCGCTCGCTCAATAAATAAACAAGAAGCTACAAAGACTCGCTCGCTCGTCCCCCGTACCTGTCGTCGTCGGGCTCGCTGCCGTGGTCGGTGTGCGGCGCGGCGTCGGGCGGCAGCGGAACTGAGACGCTTCGCTCGCTCGCTCAATAAATAAACAAGAAGCTACAAAGACTCGCTCGCTCGTCCCCCGTACCTGTCGTCGTCGGGCTCGCTGCCGTGGTCGGTGTGCGGCGCGGCCTCGGGCGGCAGCGGAACTGAGACGCTTCGCTCGCTCGCTCAATAAATAAACAAGAAGCTACAAAGACTCGCTCGCTCGTCCCCCGTACCTGTCGTCGTCGGGCTCGCTGCCGTGGTCGGTGTGCGGCGCGGCGTCGGGCGGCAGCGGAACTGAGACGCTTCGCTCGCTCGCTCAATAAATAAACAAGAAGCTACAAAGACTCGCTCGCTCGTCCCCCGTACCTGTCGTCGTCGGGCTCGCTGCCGTGGTCGGTGTGCGGCGCGGCAGAACTGAGACGCTTCGCTCGCTCGCTCAATAAATAAACAAGAAGCTACAAAGACTCGCTCGCTCGTCCCCCGTACCTGTCGTCGTCGGGCTCGCTGCCGTGGTCGGTGTGCGGCGCGGCAGAACTGAGACGCTTCGCTCGCTCGCTCAATAAATAAACAAGAAGCTACAAAGACTCGCTCGCTCGTCCCCCGTACCTGTCGTCGTCGGGCTCGCTGCCGTGGTCGGTGTGCGGCGCGGCAGAACTGAGACGCTTCGCTCGCTCGCTCAATAAATAAACAAGAAGCTACAAAGACTCGCTCCCTCGTCCCCCGTACCTGTCGTCGTCGGGCTCGCTGCCGTGGTCGGTGTGCGGCGCGGCAGAACTGAGACGCTTCGCTCGCTCGCTCAATAAATAAACAAGAAGCTACAAAGACTCGCTCCCTCGTCCCCCGTACCTGTCGTCGTCGGGCTCGCTGCCGTGGTCGGTGTGCGGCGCGGCAGAACTGAGACGCTTCGCTCGCTCGCTCAATAAATAAACAAGAAGCTACAAAGACTCGCTCGCTCGTCCCCCGTACCTGTCGTCGTCGGGCTCGCTGCCGTGGTCGGTGTGCGGCGCGGCAGAACTGAGACGCTTCGCTCGCTCGCTCAATAAATAAACAAGAAGCTACAAAGACTCGCTCGCTCGTCCCCCGTACCTGTCGTCGTCGGGCTCGCTGCCGTGGTCGGTGTGCGGCGCGGCAGAACTGAGACGCTTCGCTCGCTCGCTCAATAAATAAACAAGAAGCTACAAAGACTCGCTCGCTCGTCCCCCGTACCTGTCGTCGTCGGGCTCGCTGCCGTGGTCGGTGTGCGGCGCGGCCTCGGGCGGCAGCGGAACTGAGACGCTTCGCTCGCTCGCTCAATAAATAAACAAGAAGCTACAAAGAATCGCTCCCTCGTCCCCCGTACCTGTCGTCGTCGGGCTCGCTGCCGTGGTCGGTGTGCGGCGCGGCAGAACTGAGACGCTTCGCTCGCTCGCTCAATAAATAAACAAGAAGCTACAAAGACTCGCTCGCTCGTCCCCCGTACCTGTCGTCGTCGGGCTCGCTGCCGTGGTCGGTGTGCGGCGCGGCAGAACTGAGACGCTTCGCTCGCTCGCTCAATAAATAAACAAGAAGCTACAAAGACTCGCTCCCTCGTCCCCCGTACCTGTCGTCGTCGGGCTCGCTGCCGTGGTCGGTGTGCGGCGCGGCAGAACTGAGACGCTTCGCTCGCTCGCTCAATAAATAAACAAGAAGCTACAAAGACTCGCTCGCTCGTCCCCCGTACCTGTCGTCGTCGGGCTCGCTGCCGTGGTCGGTGTGCGGCGCGGCAGAACTGAGACGCTTCGCTCGCTCGCTCAATAAATAAACAAGAAGCTACAAAGACTCGCTCGCTCGTCCCCCGTACCTGTCGTCGTCGGGCTCGCTGCCGTGGTCGGTGTGCGGCGCGGCCTCGGGCGGCAGCGGAACTGAGACGCTTCGCTCGCTCGCTCAATAAATAAACAAGAAGCTACAAAGACTCGCTCCCTCGTCCCCCGTACCTGTCGTCGTCGGGCTCGCTGCCGTGGTCGGTGTGCGGCGCGGCAGAACTGAGACGCTTCGCTCGCTCGCTCAATAAATAAACAAGAAGCTACAAAGACTCGCTCCCTCGTCCCCCGTACCTGTCGTCGTCGGGCTCGCTGCCGTGGTCGGTGTGCGGCGCGGCAGAACTGAGACGCTTCGCTCGCTCGCTCAATAAATAAACAAGAAGCTACAAAGACTCGCTCGCTCGTCCCCCGTACCTGTCGTCGTCGGGCTCGCTGCCGTGGTCGGTGTGCGGCGCGGCAGAACTGAGACGCTTCGCTCGCTCGCTCAATAAATAAACAAGAAGCTACAAAGACTCGCTCCCTCGTCCCCCGTACCTGTCGTCGTCGGGCTCGCTGCCGTGGTCGGTGTGCGGCGCGGCAGAACTGAGACGCTTCGCTCGCTCGCTCAATAAATAAACAAGAAGCTACAAAGACTCGCTCGCTCGTCCCCCGTACCTGTCGTCGTCGGGCTCGCTGCCGTGGTCGGTGTGCGGCGCGGCAGAACTGAGACGCTTCGCTCGCTCGCTCAATAAATAAACAAGAAGCTACAAAGACTCGCTCCCTCGTCCCCCGTACCTGTCGTCGTCGGGCTCGCTGCCGTGGTCGGTGTGCGGCGCGGCCTCGGGCGGCGGCGCGGCGCGCTGGTTGGCGGGCCGCACCGTGATGATCAGGTTCGACGAGTTCGCCACCATCATGTCCGTCACCTGCCCAACGCGACACAGACTCATAATCATATTTTTTTTTTGCCAAAAACATTGCATATATATAATTAATATACAGAATTAAGTAAAGCATACACAGAACGGAATCTCCTAAGGTTCCGCACTATATATGAACGAGATATATCTATTTTACGAAAATATGTCTATCTCACTCGCAAAAACACTATTTTCTATGGCAAATGTATAGATGATATGGACTTTGACGTCATCAGTCCATATCGGACTTTTCTTTCTAATTGAAACTTTAAAGTATTCCATATTAAAGAACAAACATGTTTTGATAGTGGTAATAGCATGCAAATATTAGTAGTCCAATAATTGTCTGAGGCTATAAAAGTTTTCGTCAACAAGCCATTCATACATTTTTTTCTTAAAGAGCCTGACATTTGAAATCTTTAGTACTTATGGCAATTTGTTGAATATTTGTATGCACATATATAATCAACTACTTCTGTATTTTTAAAGGGGCGACGTCTAAATCCAGTCAGAATTAAGTATTGCATACAGAACAGAATCTCCTAAGGTTCCGCCCAATATGCGTCCCCGTTCCCCGCCCCCACACCTCTCCCCCGTTCTCGCCTTATCGAACACCCTCCACACGGCGCGCGGAAAATTGTCAGTTTCCCTTTCCATCAGATTTTGAGAGCTTATAATATAACTTACGTATTACGTTTCGCATAGGGAATATGCACGAAAAAAAAATATGCGTTATCTAACCAGTTTATCCATGATTGTTCAAAAGTAAAGTATTAACTGTGAAAACAGAATAAAAATTGGTTGCAATGCGGACGAGATATAACTATTTTACGAAAATATGTCTACCTCACAGATATATATCTGTGGTCTACCTCACTCGCCAAAACACTATTTTCTATGGCAAATGGACTTTGACGTCACCAGTCCATATCGGACTGCTCTTTCTAATTAAAACTTTAAAGCAGAGGTTCCCAAACTTATTTTTTCAAACGCCCACTTTAAAAATCTGTTATTTTGTAGCGCCCCCCATTTTTTTCACCATAAAAACCTGAATCACATATTTGTCTTGCCTGTAGTTTAATTCAACCTATATTCTAAACTAGACTTTTTTACAAGAGAGAGCAATAATAATACATACACCAGTACATGAGAGTATCTTTTATAAAAAATAACAATAATCAACATTGTTAATTTTAAATAAAAAAATAGCAATAATAATACAATATTACAATAATAAAGAGTATCGGAAGTGGGGACCTCACCTGCGAAACTTTAAAACACGAAATTTTTTCAGTGTTTGATTCCTTTAACGATATAAATAGCGTTGTGAACGTATTAAAATAATAAATATTAATTACATTTTTAGTTTATATTTGTACAATAAAAAAGGATATAAATATGAACTAATAAATGGATGTTGTGTAGTAAGAGGATTTTAATTTCAGTTAATTTTAAAATATGAAATAGCTGAAGTTTTAAATCACTCATTGCCTAAATCACATCAGCGCCCCCCAACTTTATTCTGGGCCCGTTACCGCCCCCCTTAAAGCCTCCAGCGTCCACAAGGGGGCGTTATCGCCCACTTTGGGAAAGACTGCTTTAAAGTATCACATGTCCGTCGCTGATTAAGATATTTTATAAGTTCTTTTATATTTATTTACTGTGGTTAATAAGGATTTTATTAAGCATATAAAAAATACGTGCATATTCCCTGTTATGTCACACAAGTATATAAAAAAATAAAAATAAAATATTGAACTACCGTAATTCTTAAGACCTAATATAAAAAGGTGGAGAAAGAGACGACTAGGCAGATAGACTATAGCAAAATAAGCCATACTAGATTCAAATGTTTATACAGTAATTAGACCTTTACAGGCACTTTTACACGTCAATGAGTATAATTTATGTTACGTGTAAAGTATATTAAATTTTTTTTTTTTTTAAAGAAAAGCTACCGATACCTGCGCTTCGTAACGACCACTGCACAAGAAGAAACGCCGAAAGAAACTTATTTTCACAGTATTGGTCGCCTACTCGCCAGAAGGGCTTTGTCATATCATTATTGTCTTTTAATTAATAAATACTTATAATATAATACAATGTTGACACATTATAACATGTAATGCTTGCGATCAAGTAAACAAACATAAATTGCGTAATATAAAAAAATATTAAGTAGTCAAAAAAGCGAAGCCGAGCTGACCAGTCCCTCCCGGCAGCACCCGTTCACGAGTAGACGCACGGATAAGCCATCGTTAAACTCAACCATATTAGAGGGAATCCAACGACCCGACCAGCGACGGCACCACAGGATTGGACATTTTAGTGAGCATGAAAAACCTGAACTCGCAGACCTTGTCAAAAGAAAATATTAGTTATATGTTGGTCATCTATAGATCGCAGAGCATTTACATGTTTTTACATTAAGCTTATTATGGTAACAGAAAATGGAATGGAGTGTAATGGAAAATGTTTAGGAAGTATCCACGCGTTTTTATCTCTTACCTGGTCTAGGGTTTTATTTGAGACATCGATGCCGTTGACCTCTAGCACTTCATCGTTGACCCCGAGTAACCCCGTGGACTCCGCCAGTCCGCCGGGCACCAATCTTGATATGAAGATGCCGGGGGAACGTTCCACTCCGTTTGGAGTAACTCTTACTGAGGTTCCGTCCCTGAAAAAAATCTTTTGTTGGTTTCCATAGTCTCCATATTCCAAAAAATAATCTTTTTACGACCTTTGTGGCCTAGTGGTCATCATGCCACGCTGTCACACCGGAGGTGTCGGGTTCGATCCCCGGTCGGGTCAAGATGGAAAATGTTATTTTTCAGATTTGCCTGGGTCTTAGATCTATTTTTTATTATAAAATATAGTATTGTTAAGTTAGTATTCCATAACACAAGTATCGAACTTACTTTGGGTCTAGCTCAATCTGTGTGATTTGTCAGTATATATTTAAAAAATAAATGATTTTTTTATATGGGTGTAAGAACTTAGATAAGTAGCTAATTTGCAGTTTATTTCTTCTGTATTTATTTTTGAGTGTTCTATACTAAGTTACTAAACTATAATCATATAAAATAATAATTTTTCAAAACTAAAAACCGACTTCACCCCCAAACTACACAACCGATTTTGATAAAATTTCCATGGTACCACCTGGAAAGTATACCCTTTCAAACAAAATAAGAATTTTTTACATCAGTCCAGGCGTCTTTGAATATACATAAAAAAAAGGATCGCGACGAATTGATAACCTCCTCCTTTTTTGGAAGTCGGTTAAAAACCGTCTTTACCTCCAAATTACGCAAAGGATTTTGATAAAAAATTTATGGGACCACCTGACAAATATGCCCTTTCAAACAAGATTTTTCTAAATCGGTCCAAACGTCTTCGAAAAATCGGTGAATACACCTCCTCCATTTTTGGAAGTCGGTTAAAAAGAAAGGAATTAACAGACAATTTTATGTATCTACATTTCCAAATCGATTGACAAATCGGGGATAATATTTTGAAAAAAATCATGACACCTTGGAACCCAAACATAATCAGAGAAATTAACCAATAATAGAATTCTATCAAATAAGGATTTCTAATATCTTACCTAATAAAAAATCCCAACGGTCGATCTTAACAGTGTTTCAAAAATATTCTCACACCCAAGCCCAAACGTTTTCAGAGAAATCAACTAAATTAATCAATTCTGACAAATAAGGATTTCTTACCTTATAAAAAATCCTAACGGTCGATCCGAACCGTGTTTCAATAATTTGACTCTTCTGCACGTTTCCGGCACTATATCCACGTCTATGATAGCAGACACCTGGAAATAACAAGTATGTAAGTTTATTTAGATCCCACTTCCGCTATTTTGACGACCTCCGTGGCGTAATGGTCAACACGCTAGTCTGCTAATCCGGAGGTTCTGGGTTCGATCCCCAGCTAGGGAAAGTAAGAAAATGGCCTTTTTCAAATTGTCCTAGGTCTTGGGTGTTTATCTATCTGTGTATCTATTATACAATATGGTATCGTTGAGTTAGTATCCCATAACACAAGTTTAAACTTACTTTGGAGTTAGCTCAATCAGTGTGATTTGTCCATATATATTTTATTTATATTTATATATTTAGTGCGTGTTTAAAGTAGTGTTGTAAGTAATAAAATTAAAAAAAGTGTGGTCTTGAAAACGGTAATAATATCGATAGTATCGATTGTCAATTGTTTGCTTATGTTGTTAATGATATGAATTAAAATGAATGACAATAGATGAAATTTAAAACTATCGATAGCATCGGTACTATTGAATTTAGATACTATCGACAGTATTCGATACTATCGATAGTACCGATATTTAGTACTATCGGTACTATTGATAGTATCGAATCAGTCTTCATGTGGCTGATATGATGACGATGCCATTTATTAACGCTCATGATTATATCTTGCTAGCTCGCCATCAACATTCAGTACAGAAGTGCAATTTTTGAAACGCGGAGTCGCTCAACGAATGACATTTTGCATACAAAAAACCGTTCGTTTAGTGACTTCGGGTTTTAAAAATGTCGTCACCAAAAACAATTACAGTCCATTTATTTAGCTATTTAAAAGAATGTAAACAATCTTGACATGTATTTTTATTGAAATATACACTTTATAAATCAATAACTTCGCAAATTACAAATTATTTATTTTATAAATTATAAATTACATAATGGGGCACTCTGTCAAGTACTTACCATCCTAAAATCGTGTGGGTTTGAAATAGCTAATCCTTTGTTCTTGGCCGGCGTGCCGCTGAGTATTGAAGAGATTATGTTGCGCGGGCGCATAGTGCCGTAGCCATTGAGTTCTTCCAGACTGTCGCCTGTAATGAAAATAAAAAACATATTACTTTCAACCCAAAATTTTCAGTGTATATATTTTCCTGACGATTCCCGGTAAGGTCAAGATGGAAAATGATCTCTTTAGATTGACCTGGGTCTTGGATGTTTATCTTTACAATATGTAACAAAAACCCTGTCCGATCCTTGTAGGAGCAACTCAGACAGTCAATATGAACAACTTGTCCTATGGGACCAATGCTTGAAACTGGAAAAAAAATTATATTTTCATACAAAAGCGTTTGACGAGCTCGATAATTTGTATGAAAATGTCGATTACTTCTTCGAGTTTCAATACTCGAAGAAGACTTGCCCAAAAATTTGGCTGGTGGTTAAAATGTCGCCCTGTATAAATAACGCAACCACTTCACGCAAAAAGACAAACATATTTAAGAGCCTTTTCACCTTTGGTTGGCTGTCTCGCTCGCACAATCAAACATTTTTAAAAAATGTG
This sequence comes from Acrobasis suavella, assembly GCA_943193695.1. NCBI lineage: Eukaryota > Metazoa > Arthropoda > Insecta > Lepidoptera > Pyralidae > Acrobasis > Acrobasis suavella. The sequence goes on from OW971951.1 coordinate 10,769,208, forward strand.
ACTCATTTGAAGAAAAGTGTTTCATAAACTTTTTAATATATTGTATGTTAGATATTGTAGACATGTTTTTTATTGTTTATGTGTGTGTGTATCGAGAAAAGGGTTATCAAAAATTTAAAATTTACATAATAGAACAACAGGTATAATATATTAAAAAGTTTATTTCTTTATTTCTCGCTTACATGCACTTATACTATAACATGGTTAGTAGGTAAATAAGAACATGAACCCTGGCAGGGTGTTGCGAACTTTAAGTATATAGTTGAGTTTATATAATAATAGTGATTACAGAAATATTTCGTTTGGGATATGTCAGAAATTGTTAGTAGGTAACAAGTATGAAACACTTTTTTCCAAATGAGTCACTTTTTTAATAATCTTTAAAAATGTTTGATTGTGCGAGCGAGACAGCCAACCAAAGGTGAAAATGTTCTTAACATCAGAGAGAAGCTCTTTATTCTGTAACACCAGATTCAGCCATTTACGATATCGTTACCACATTTGTCGCGACCTCTTGTTCTAATACGTAAAGCGAGTGTCTTTGAATTAAAAGAAATAAAGTTACGAACAAATTACACAAATAAACCATCTTGAATTCATCCAATAATAATATTATTACAAAAAAAAAAAACTGACTTTATTTTTTTTTCAGGAGTTTCTTCTATATCTCCAAATTTCTTGATCATATCTTTACCAAATTAATATGGTTCCAACTTGGTAGTAAACTCTTTCAAATAAAAAGAATCCTTAAAATCGGTCCACGGTTGACGAAGATATAGCGTAACATACATACAAAAAAGCATACACTGGAATTGATAACCTCCTCCTTTTTTGAAGTCGGTTAAAAATCATCTCAAATATGTAACTATTTTCCGACCGATCGTTGTTGCAAGTTTGTTGCAGTTGAATACAAAATATATAGGAAGTTAAGAATCATTCTAAAACGGCAAAAACATGCATTCCCACGGCTAAGGAATTCTATTCACAACCATACTAACAGCGCAGTGTAACCGATTAGTAATGTACGACCTTATTACTAAAACGGCCTGTTGACTCACAGACTAAACCAATTAACTACGATACAATACAAACATATTTCCTCATATTTAAGAACAATGGGATTGTAGTATACGTAATGTTTAATTAAATTTATGGTTTGTGTCGGAAAGTTTTAAGCTATTAATTAAGTTATTTATTTCGTGTTTAAATATTCCTTTATTGTACTGGATAGTTTTATCCAGTAGGCATTTTTACGGTCAGTCAAACCGGTAAAACCTCAGTAAAAGCTCGCCTTAAGTGGAGCTTTGGCCATGTGTAGTAGACTTCTCTAAATTACCGGCCAAGTGCGAGTCGGACTCGCGCACGAAGGGTTCCGTACCATTATACGTTATGTATTACCATTATGTTTAAAAAATCACGTTTGTTGAATGGGAGTCCCGCCCGCTATTATATTCGCTTTAAAAATAAATAATTATATAAAATATTTATTTAATTATTTATTTTTAAAGCGAATATACAAATCAATATTCTGTGAATATTTCAAGCGTCTACCTGTTGCCGTTATCGTGCGTGCCGTGCCGTTATCGAGCAAAAAAAGCAGAAAATCACATTTTGTTAATGAGACCCCCTTAAATATTTATTTTATTATGTTTTTAGTATTTGTTGTTATAGCGGCAACAGACATGCATCATCTGTGAAAACAACTATCTAGCTATCACGGTTCATGAGATGCAGCCTGGTGACAGACAGACAGACGGACGGACGGCGGAGTCCCGTTTTTACCTTTTGGGTACGGAACCATAAAAATTGACTCGCTCTGCCGCGTCCGATGCACTAGTTGGTCAACAGATTTGGCTATTCAGCATTTGAAGACTAATGACATGATGACCATTTGGCAATGACCAATGTCGAAAATTAATTGTATTTATGTAGGTATAATAATAAACCTTTATCTTGACCCACAATTAAATTCTCTCTGTAACCCAAAGGTTGACTGGTAGACAACGCTTTTAGCTTTAAGTTCGCCTATTGTACCTATTCTATTATTTATATTTGACTAGCTGCGCCCCGCGGTGTTATCCGCGGAAAAAGTAGCCTATGTGTTAATCCAGGGTGTCAATTCCCTGCATACCAAATTTTATCAAAATTGGTCCAGCCGTTTGGGCGTGAAGAAGTAACAAACATACATACACACACACACACAAACTTTCGCCTTTATAATATTAGTGTGAGGTGATGAACAATGAAGCTTAAATAAAAATAAAATGTATGTAAGAATAAACACCTATTTTGTTTGTTAGGGGAAACATAGGAATAAGGCGAGCACTGTTAAATTAAACGATATACGTATATGAAGATCTAGTGGCAGTATCTATAGAGCTCCATCAAACATAGATAAAATAATAGCTTGCCCAGCACGGATTGTCAATCCGTGACCGTGACACAAGACTACGGCAATTGGAATAACCTATCATTTGTAAACAATGCAAGTTAAAGGCGGATGGCGGAATAAATGTGGGTTAATTTGACCTGAGCGCCGTCTGGTGGACCAAACAAAGACTGGTGTTGCCCTACATTGAGTAAAATATTTTTTCAAAACGAAAAACCTACTTTGACTCCAAACTACACAGCCGATTTTGATTCGATCTTTCATTTTTAACCTATTTAAAAAAAGGTGGTAGTCATTCTTTTTTTAAATATGTTAAAAATGAAAGTTAACAAGATATACCTAGCAAATCAATTAGAGTCGGATAAACTAATTGATTTTGGAGTAAAAACCACTCTACCATTCTTTACTGTGGGACGTGGGAGGAAAGCAAAAATATTCAACTAAGATATATCCGTATTCGTATGTTAGTTTACTTTTCATAGAAGAACGTTACAATGCGACACAAAAAAGTTGAACAAAAATGGCGGTCTTCAAAGCATTTTTGTTCAAATTCCCGACACGTGAATTGAACCAAAATGGCGGTTGTTGGCGCATTATTTGTACCTGCGCCGATAACCGCCATTTTGGTTCCTCCTACGTGCCGGGAATTTGTACAAAAATGCTTTGAAATCCGCCATTTTTGTTCAGCTTAATTATGTCGCATTGTACATCTCTAAAAGTTGTATAATTCATAGATATGCATATCTTAATCGCTCTCCGCTTATAAATTAGGCGAACATGTGTGTTCAACCTTTTGTCATGCCTCACCGACCACCAGTGATGCACTACAACTGATTCAGGTGGTAGATTAGGATCAAAGAGAAGACTGTATAGGTGGAAACTGCTATAATTTTCCTAGGACCGTTACAATTTAAGTCAACCAAAAGAACGTTTTTTTCCTGAAATTTTTGGATTTTCACACAAGTTGACCGATACAGGTAGTCTAAGTTTCAATGGAAAGTATTCAAAGTGGACCTACTTTTAAAATAGTTTCAGTGCATTTATATTATGTTATTAAAATAAATAAAATAAAAATATAGGGATCAAGTTTTAAACTTGTGTTATGGGATACTAACTCAACGATACTCTAACCTAATCTAAACTAATATTAAAATATATAATGTAAATTTGTGAGGAAAAATTCTAAACTTTATAAAAAGTTAACTGACATTCCGCGTCGATTTGAATCGCGCACACCGAATGACATAATACAAATATCATCAAAGTTAGAACAACATAAATCTTGACCTTACCCTATGCCTGTTAAATTATCAATGTATAATCAACTGCCCAAGAACATAAAAAACGAAGAGAATGACCAAACATTTTTAAAATTATTTCAATCCTATCATCCTACGTGGGGCGCACTATAAGTTTCCGGAATGAATATGAAAAAATACTATTAAAGGTACAAAATTAATTTATTGTTTTTTAAAATAATCTCCCTTGGCGCCTATGCACTTTTTCATTCGATGAAACCAGTTTTGAAAACTTTTGTGCCACTCCTCTGTGGTGACCTCTGAAACGTGTTTTTCATACTCCTCGACAGCCTCTTCTGGTGATGAAAATCGTTGACCGCGTAATTGGTTCTTAATTTTTGGGAACAGAAAAAAGTCACAAGGTGCCAGGTCGGGACTGTATGCAGGATGACTCATGAGTTCTACATTTTTCGCCTTCAAAAAGTCGTTTGTCTGTCTGGCCGTGTGAGAACTAGCATTGTCGTGGTGCAGGATGATACGGCGTTTACGGTTATTTTTACGGAGTTCGTCAATAACTTCCGGCAAACAAATGGTCGTGTACCAGTCACTATTCACTGTACGACGATTCTCTAAAGCAACAGTAGCCACGTGTCCAGTTTTATTAAAAAAAGAAGCAATCATCCGCTTAGATGCACTTTTCACGCGCGCCACTTTGGTTGGTTTCGGCTCATCTTGAAAGACCCATACGCTCGATTGCTGCTTTGTTTTGGGATCGTAGCAATAAATCCATGTTTCGTCACCTGTTACTATGTCCCACACCAAATTTGACGCACCTTCGTTGAATCTGGTAAGCATGGCACTGCACCAAGTGACGCGGTCCGTTTTTTGAGCCTCGGTCAAGTTGTGTGGGATCCACCGCGAGCACAGCTTTCTCACACCCAAATGTTTGTGTAGGATTAATTGTATTTGACTCATGCCTATTTCTAAGGATGCGCGAATTTCATGGTAGGTCACATGCCTGTCTGTTTCAATCATACGGCGCACAGCATCGATGTTTTTGTTGGTCACAGCGGTGGACGGCCGACCATCGCGAGATTCGTCACTGAGATTGATACGACCACGCTTGAATTCTGCAAACCAGCTATAAACAGTTGTCTTGCATGGTGCTTCATTGCCAAAAGCTGTTTCAATCCGAGCGATGCTCTGTTGAGCTGTCAAATTACACTTAAAATCGTAGAAAATCATACTACGAAAATTTTCCCGAGTTAAATCCATGTTGATGCAGACACACAATTTTTTAAATGGCGCCACAAGGTAAAAACAAAAGACAGTCAGATGAAACAAACTGCATTCTACAGCCAAAGAGTTCTATTTTCAAATGTTGCAATAAATTTTTAAATATTGTTTATGTAAGTGGCCAGTTCCGGAAACTTATAGTGCGCCCTATGTATTATTCAGTTGCCGAATATCTGCAGGATAAGATAATGTCTACCTCCCTCTCGTCCCATTACAATGACTGACAAGGTGCATGTGATGTTTTTTGTATAGAATAGATCATGTGCAATGCACTGTTATTATAAAATCAAATATTATAAATGCGAAAGTGAGTTTGTATATTTGTTTATTTGTTTGTAAAAGCTTTATTGTACACACATAAGTACAATTAAGAGAACAAACACAGTACAAAGGCGGACTTTTCCCAGATAGGGATCTCTTCCAGTCAACATTGGATTAAAAAGAATAGGTTTTACAAAATTTGTTCGTTTGTTACTACTTCACGCTTCAAACACTGAACCTATTGAGATAAAATTTGGTATAGATATAGTTTGAGATCCAATGAAGGACATAAGATACGAGTTTTTATATCGAAATTCCAACGTGGAGCGAAGCCCACGGGCACAGCCAGTTTTATAATAAATAAAAATATAAATAAACACCCAAGCCCTAGAACAGTTTGAAAAGGCATCCAGCTTGTCCTGGCTGGGGACCGAACCCAGAACCTCCGAGTGACGGGCTAGCGTTTTAACCAATACGCCACAGAACTAACGGAGAATGGAAATGACGATGATATGTCAAATTGCTCAGTCCAGTATACAGTTAAGTATAAAAAGTCATACAACATCAGAGCGGAACCTATCACAGTAGAATTCACACTACGATGACTATACATACAAATCATTGATGCTGCGTGAACCTGTCTTATTGTGATGGTAATAAGGTTTAGAATAATGTGACACTATGAACATGATGAGCACTCAGCGTGACGCATTTCTAATTAGCTTTAATACGCATTGGACACGTTATACGTTTGATTCTATTAGAAATAAATATTCTATTCTCTTCCATGCTGGTCTGGAAGAAAAGGATGAAATAAATATATACGGACAAATCACACGGATTAAGCTAGCCACAAAGTAAGTTCGAGACTTGTGTTATGGGATACTAACTCAACGATACTATACTTTATAACAAATACATAATATATAGATTACCCAATACTCAGGCCAATCTGAAAATGATAATTTTTTATCTTGACCTGAACGCGGATCGAACCCGGAACCTCCAGTGTGACAGCCAGGCATGATGGCCACTAGGCCACTGATGTCGTCAGAAAAAAAGTTTGAATATCCCAGTTACTTCGTAAATGCTGATCGAGGGAGAGGGCGAAGATGCAAATCATGTTGTACACAGTGCCATTTGAACAATGTGGGTTTAAAAAAATATGAGACAACAGAGGGCAGCACAGTGACGTCAGGTCCAATAAGCTGTTGATGGATACATTTGCCGGAGCAAAAGAACCTGTCAACTGATGGTCCAATGACGACAGTCGATTGGATCTGACATCACTGTGCTGCCATCTCGTGTCCCATATTTGTGAAAACTCTATTAAGACGAATTTAGCGACACCTCCCAAGCTAAAATGCATTAGCATTAAGAGCGAACTTAGTCGATACTTTTTCCATACAAATTTCGGAGGGGATTTCCTCCACTGTCTGACATTGTACATGCAAAGTTTAACATGATATCGTTTTGTCTCATTTTATATTGTGTCTGTGTGGATACAGAATAGTAAAATAAAAAGCCATGAAAAAGATATGAGCCATCAAAAATAGTTTTTTTTTTGCTTATTTTTACACACCTATCGGCGTAAAGAAGTAATACGAGAAGTGTAACATCTCCAAAACTAAGTCCACGCCGACACGGCTTATTTATAGAAGATTTTAATAAACTTTATTTGTAATCGATTAATGCAGAAGATTTTGCATAAAACCCCTTTTCCCCTTGTTCCTCACTGCTTCGCCCGAACACAATGTTAGGTGAGACAGCATGCTTTTAGGCCGCGCCCACCTGTGTTCAGCCCGCGACTAGTTTAACCTTAAGTCCACTTTTCGTACCGTTATGGTAAATAAAGATTTCATAAATAAATAAAATTCATCAAGTCGTTTAGGCTGCCAACTAAGGGAGCCACTAAAGGCTCTTAAAAATTTATCTATTTTTGTAATGAGTCAATAATGAAACAAAAAAATATTGACTCGCCCTTTTTTGTATGTAACATTCGTTATATACATTTATTGACGATACTTTTGACATCTCATTTGTAAAAATTGGATAAGAGGTCTGGATGATATGTAATGTAACGGACATAACTACCCACTTACATAGACTGCTAAAATCACTACCCATTAGCTTTGCCGTAGTCGGGTAAAATGGCTACAATGTTCGAAGGCTCTTTTTGATCTTGTGAAACCCTCACCATTTCTCTATCGGACTACGAGGCGCGGACAGGGGTTTCACCCCTTTGTCGTTGAAATACCTAAGTCTCGAACTAAACGCTTCGACAATTCCTCTTTGGTTCGAGTAGCTAAGGTGTGGAATGAACTGCCTGCGTCTATATTCCCTGAGAAGTACATTCCCGGGACATTCAAAAGTAGATTGAATGGGTATCTTTTGGATAGGCATGCTTCATCCTAGTCTTCATCGTCACTTACCATCAGGTGAGATTGAGGACAAATGCCTAAACCAATATATTGTAAAAAAAAAAGCCACTAATCAAGATGTTTACGACGACAGGCCAAGGCCCAATTATCTCTTTGAGATCATTGTCAATTGTTTTGTCGTCGTTGCGTCATAAACATCAATTGAACCAAGCTAACCGACTTAGAAAACGGAAGTTACGAATTTCACAGCATCATTTTTCAAAGGAATTGTTGTTTCGTTTTTCGTGAGTGTAAGTGGCCAACACTGGTGCCAGATACCCTTTCACCACGAACGTCGGATTTATCCGACAAACATTGTCGTGCTCATTCCGCGAGCTTCGGATATTTCCGACAAAAAAATGCACATAACTTAAGAGTCTCCTTACCCTGGACAGAATCAGACTTTCCCATACAAACGTAGTCTACGTTTTATTATGAAACGACATGTTGGATATGAGCGAAATTATGTAATTTCAACGAAATCGCATATATTTAGCATTTAACTAGTTTTCACAGTTATAATATGAACTTAAAAGAAAATATAGTGTATCATATCATGTTTGACCATCAGTATGGAAAACTTAAACACCCTTATATTTTCTTTCGAGTTCACAATTTTAGTGTAGGAAACCAATTATAACCCTAGATAATTGCAATTTCTTTAAAATTACAAATTTTTACCGAAATCCGACATGTCGTTTCAAAATAAAACGTAGACTACGTTTGTATGGAATAGTCTAAGGGGATTTTTAAGTACCCACATGCCTATACCTCGCGCTTGCAGCACGACAACTGGTATAAAGTCTTGCGGTGAAAGGGAAAGATCATTTTGATTTGCCTGAAGGCATCTGACATAGCTTAACTACTGCCATACAATAATGACAGCCGGGACTTCCAAAGCATGGAAGAGTTTGAAATTTTTTTATGCTCCTTGTGGTCACCCATCCAAGTGCGGACCACGCCCGGTGTCGCTTTACTTGCAAAAGCGTTAGTAATGCGCACTCACGCCGCCGGGCCACCGAGCTCCTCAAGGGAATGTCTAATACTATTTGACGACTTCCGAGGCGTAGTGGTCACCAGGCTAGTCCGGGTTCGACCCGGACGTTCCGGGTTCGATTTTCTGTCAGGGCAAGTTGGGAAATGGCCTTTTTCAAATTGTCCTGGGTCTTGGGCCTTTATCTATGTGTGTATTTGTTATAAAGTATAATATCCTTGAGTTAGTATCCCCATAACACAAGTCTCGAACTTACTTTGGGGCTAGCTCAATCAGTGGAATTTGTCCTTATACAATATGTAACAAAAACCCTGTCCGATCCTGTAGGAGCAATTTAGACCGTCAATATGTACAACTTTTCCAATGGGACCAATGCTGGCAACTCGAACAAAAAAATCGCCATTTTCATACAAATTGCCGCGCCGGCCGAACTCTTTTGTATGAAAATTACGAGTTTCAAACATTGATCCCATAGGAAAAGTTGTTCACATTGACGGTCTGAGTAGCTCCTACTTAAGGATCGGACAGGGTTTTTGTTACATATTGTATATTTGTTTATTTATACATTTTCACGTCTTTATCCCTAACGGCGTAGATAGAGCCCAGGGCCGTAAGACCCAAATGGCACGTTTACCATGACGGTAAGCGTGAAAATGGAATAACCGGCGAAGTGCAAGTCGGACCCCCGCAAGAAGAGTTCCATACCAAAAATCTATAAAAAAATCACGTTTGTTGTATGGGAGCCCACTAAAATATTATATTTTTTTTTAGTACATGATAATATAGCGGCAATAGATATACATCATCTGTGAAAATTTCAACCGTCTAGCTATCTCGGTTCACGAGATACAGCCTGGTGACAGACAGGCAGTCAGACGGACAGCGGAGTCTTAGTAATATGATCCCGTTTTTACCCTTTGAGTACGAAACCCTAAAAAGGTAATCAAAATAGCGATGGGTTGCTAGCAACATCGTCATCAGATTGTCGCCCACTTCCTTCGATAGGCTTTTACGATCTGCATGGGTAGAAAAGCAGGTGGTACATTATACGTTTTTTTTTTCTCCAAAACCAGCAGAAAATGGCTTGTGGACCAACATTTTTGTTTTGATTAAAGTGCAGTGACAACAAGTTACTATTAAAAAAATAAAACTGCCTTTTTACATACCCAGTGTCACTCTCAGAATTAAGACGAATCTAATGACACCTCTCAAGCTAAAATCCATCGAGACGTTTAGACTGCAGAGCTTGCCAAACATTAGAATTTGGCGCCAAAAATCCGCCATGTTGTTTTTTATTTTGATATATCCAGTTTTCCTTTTCACAGTTAATACGAAACTAATGACACCTCTCAAGCTGAAATCCATCGAGCCGTTCAGGCCGCAGAGCGACCCACAAACTTTAAAAAAACATAACCCTCCTTCTAGCCTAAAAATTAAAATCTGAAAGTTTTGTTGCCTGTTGTAAATAGTAATGGCAAATGATATAAATAAAGCCAAGTTTATATAATATGGCTTCCTTTCTTAGGCGTAAGTGGATTTGTTCAATGCTTCTCTAGACGCCTGTACTAAGGGCTTGGTGTAATATACATATTAACCTCTGTGACCTAGTGGTCATCATGCCAGGCTGTCACACCGGAGGTCCCGAGTTCGATCCCCGGTCAAATGTGTGTGGAAGACTACCAGATTTACAAATCAAGATGGAAAATAAACGACGTTTATCTATACGAGTAGTCTAGAGTTTTTTTCGTCAAGTCCTTTAGAAACCGAGTTTTATTTGTAGATACTTCTTCTTTATACCTATAAGTGGTATTGTTGGATTCCTTGTAATGTGCTGATCATGGAACAGTCAGTCGTCAAGTGTTAAAGTGGTGGAGGGGGGTGGCAGGAGCAATCAAAGATGGCGCCCGCTCAGTTTCGTTTTTACGCTTTTTTAGGTACGTACTGCACCGACTTCCCAACTAAACGAATTTTAGAAGCTTATAATATAGTGACAGTTTCTTTTGTTGACATTTAGCATGTATTCGCTATAAAAGTGACACCAAGGTTAGCTATCTATCCACGAGAAGCCGTGGAACCTCTTACGTGAAAATTTGTCAAGACAATAATTTTTCAAAACTAAAAACCGACTTCTCCCCCAAACTACGCGACCGATTTTGATAAAATTTTTATGGTACCGCATGGAAAGTATACACATTCAAACAAAAAAAGATTTTTTTAAATCGGTCCAGGCGTCTTTGAATAATCGGTGAACATACATAAAAAAATAAAATAAAGGATCGCGACGAATTGATAACCTCCTTCTTTTTTGGAAGTCGGTTAAAAACATTACCCTTCTTCGGCAGTTGGGTAAATGCGAAAATCTGCTTCGACTTTATCATTATCACACAGCAATAAGGAGTATAAAAGTTTGAGCTCGTAGTTAAACTAGTATGGGAGTGGCGCATTCTATGCAAATCGTTTGACAATAGGTAAGTATAGTGAGTACCTCCTACTATGTCTGTCCATCTGTCATTGTTATGTTGACAATTATAGGTGATGTGACAAATCATGTAATAGGTACTTGTATGATACAGAATAACATTTCTATATTTTACGGGGTACACAACGCCATAGGAACAAGAAAAGATTTTTCTATAGACATGTTAGAATAGAATAGAATAGAATAGAAATTTCTTTATTGCTAAAAAATACCACAACACCAAATAGAAAAAAGTACATCGAACAATATGATATCCATGAAATGTCTCCTTCATCTCGTACATATGTGCAGCATTGTCAAAGCGTGGTGTGGTTTTTTGGCAAAAAGACCCATTCAGCATATGTCGCGGCCACGATGTAACCGCGACGCTGGTTTTCAATGGACCTTATGTGATGTGACTCACGGGCTAATGTGGTTTGTGTATAAATGAGTTTGTGTGTCTATGAAATATATAGATATAATAAATATATGTTAAATAAATATAAATGTGTGGTAAAAAATATTAATATAATTAAATCCAGTACTATTAAAACTATGGGCTTCAATGCACACGCAATGCTAGCCTTTCAAATATAATTTCTACTGCCACTGCGCTATTTGTGCCTGTAACAAAATGCCTCTCAGTTTGGTTTTGAAAGTTGGGACTGATTGCGGACACCGAAGTGGAGGAGGCAAATTGTTCCAGCACTTGGTTGCGGCGTATTTAAAACTGCCGCGGAATGCAGCGGAAAAATGACGGGGCACGAGGAGTAAATCAGAGGCTCGAGTTCGTTTCCCATGTACAGTGCGTCTCCATACCAGTTTTTCAAATAAATAAGCAGGTTTCTGACATCTTACAATGCCGAACAGTAGGCTTGCAAAGTGTAACTGTCTACGTGCGTTCATTTTTAGAATATTAGCACTATTTAGGTATGGAGTTACATGCGTACGGGGAGGTATCTTGAAACAATACCTCGCGCAAGCGTTTTGGACACGCTGTATAACATTTTGTGTACGTACAAGTAACCGTGGGCCATATGCCTGATCCATAAAATTAAACTTTGAGAGCACTAGAGAATCACATAGCTTAATGCGCATTTTAATGCTTAAGTAATCGCGAATTTGGTAAAGAACCTTTAGTCGATAAAAGCAATTTTTAGCGACCTCTAAAATGTGACCCTCAAAGCGCAATTGTTCATCCAACAAAAGTCCAAGATTTTTTGCCTCTTGCACTCTTTCTATTTCCTCCCCGTCTATTCTTACGTAGAAACTTTTGTTTTTTAGTTTATTTATTTTATTTTGTGTACCTAAGATTAAAAATTTTGATTTGTTACCGTTTAAAATTAATGAATTGTTGTCAGCCCACGTTTTTATTCTTTCCAAGTCCTCGTTAAGTTGATTAATTGTTGTGTGGATATCATCAGGGTTACAAGAAATATAAATTTGTAAATCATCTGCGTAGATGTGATATTTGCAATGTTTGATGTTCGCAGTTACATCAGCACTATACAAGATAAATAATAAGGGACCTAATATGGACCCCTGTGGAACCCCTCTTGTTACTGTTTTAGATGCCGATGTCGTTATTTTGCCTTTACCATCATTTAATTCAACACACTGTGAGCGATCTTCGAAATAGCTTTTGAACCATTCAATAGTGTCACTAGCAAATCCATAATAATGCATTTTTGCCAAAAGCAGATCTATATTTATGCTATCGAAAGCTCTAGAGAAGTCGAGCAGAGTCAACAACGTCACCTGTCCAATATCTTGAGCACTAAGAACATCGTCAATAACTTGCATCAATGCGGTTGAAGTGCTGTGATGCTTTCTGAAACCGGACTGGAGTTTAGGAAGGATGTTATTAACTTCAAGGAAGTCTTTAAGTTGCTGCGCTACGACTTTCTCTAAAATTTTCGACAGCAGAGGTAGGATACTAATGGGTCTCAGGTCCTTAAAACTAGAAGGATTCGAAGTTTTTGGTATGGGTCTCACTACAGACTTCTGCCATTTATGCGGAAAACAATGTGTTTCAATCGAACGATTTACAAGAGCAGTAATTACTGATAGTGTATTTGGCATTGTATGTAAGTAAAAACATATCCAGGCTTATACCGTCTGTGCCAACCGCATTTGATTTAAGTGACTTTATTATTTTTATAATTTCATCTTCGTGAACGGCTCTTAAGCTAAAGTAACTGGATGTTGCAATTTTATTGGTGGAAAAATTGTTTAGTACAGAGTTAGAAACATTTTTATCACCAGGGACATTTAAGAAATGGTCATTAAGTTTATTGGGATCATTAAAAATTTGTGCAGGAATCTCTTGCTTTTGATCATTAATATTAACGTTTTGCTTAATATGTTTCCACATTGAACGGGGGTTTGACGAATTTAAGTTTATGTATTGATTAAAATACGCTTGTTTTTCTCTAAATAGAGCTTCGTTTACCATATGTTTCAGCTCCTTGTATTGTGCCCTATGCTCTGCACTTTTAGTTTTTCGTGCTTTGTCATGTGCTTCATTACGACAGCTCATCATTTTTATTATGCAAGGAGTTATCCAGGGGTGTCTTTGTTCTTTAATTTTTATTAATTTTAAGGGTGCGTGGATGTCGAAAAGTTCGAGTATGCGTGCATTGAACGAGTCTACCATGTCGTCTACGCTTTGCAGTTTTTCTATGCTTTCCCAGTCAATTGTTTGAAGATCCCTATTAAAAGCATCTAAATTAATATTCTTTAATGAACGACGCGCTGTTATCAAAGGGGGAAGTTTCGCTTTCATAATATTTAACTGACATGTAATAAACGCATGTTTGCCTAGCTCAGGAATATAGTCAACGCATGTCTCATTCTCGGTTACATCAGTACACACCAAATCTATAAGTTTTGCACTATTGTCTACGAAATGAGTTGGTTCCGTTACATATTGTTTCAAACCAAAACAAGTTAATAGGTCTTGTAACCTCTTCTTCTCGCTGTCGTTCACAAGTTGATTTATATTAAAGTCACCTAACAAAACGATGTTTGTTCCCCACGCCAGACTGCTAAGTGTTTCTGCTAAAGCATCTAAAAAGGTGTTGACGCTGACCCATTGTGGTCTGTATGCAGTACCAATAACTATTTTTTTTCCGTTGACTGTGACCGACAACCACATCTGTTCAACGGAGTGAGTAGGAGGATGCGGTAGGTTACGTACTGATAGGCCGCGCCTAACATAGAAGCCTACTCCACCACCGGATTTCCGCTCGCCTAAAATCCTCGGCGTATGACGTAGTCGATAATTTGGTATGGACGGTGCTCGGCCTTCGTCGCCTCCATATAACCAAGTTTCATTTATTGCCATTAAGTCTACGTCATGGCGTATCATAGTAGGTCCATTCCCTCCGTCGTAAAGGTCCTTCGCAGTCGTGCCGCCGACAGCAGGCCATCGCGACACGAGCGTCGCGCTAACCGAATCACTATCGGGCGTGGTCGGGAAGGCGCACCTTCAATCATAGCGCGCACAGGACCCGCGCGCACACAGCTCACGACGTCGTTTTCATCGAGCGGCGCACCCACCACCCTGCTGCAGGCTAAGACGAGGTGCATGGTGTTCTCTCCGCCTTCCTCTGGGATACCGGCTATCTCCACATCGTTTACCAGAGACTCCTGGTCCCGCTCGTTTATCTCCAGCTTCAGCTTCTCCACAGTGGCCTCCAGTTCCTTGACTGATTCGTCAGTGATACAAGTTTTGGATGTCTCACTGACACTTTTTTCAATGGCAGTCACTCTACTCTCAAACTTGTCCATCCTTTGGTCACTGATAATGGCAGCTTTTCTTGTCTCATTTCGAAATTCCTGGAACTCCTCCCTCATCATGCAAACTTCTAAGGCCAGGCTCCGAATCTCACGGAATTCCTCCCTCATCTGACGTATTTCTCCATTAAGGGTACGAACCTCAAGCACAAGGTCAGGTTCCTGAAACTCCGTTGTAATGTCCATATCAGTGGAGTTCCCTAAGTTTTCAGCTTCAGACATAGATTCATCCTGTAGGTGCGTATACGAGGAACACACACCCCTGACTGGAGTTCCTTCTTGATTGTCCCTAGGCATTTTTGCCTTACATTCCGGGCAATGCCAGGAAGAGCTTACAGGAACACCCACGGGAATATTAACACAGGCACGGTGAGCCACTTTGTTACACTTTGTACATGTTATTCCAATAGCGGCATCTGCCGTGGCCGACATAAATTTCCCGCACGCATTGCACTTCGCCATTATGGACTTTATATATTTGACTATAGGTGTCACACTATTTGTTCGTATGCTTATGAATGATGTTAACTTATGTCGGTAGGAGCAGATATGAGTTTTGCGCGAACTATGGCTTGCGCTTTGTGAACGGATAATAATTTTCGGAGAAACAGTGTCTTTAACTCACTTTTAACTGAATTCCATGGACTGTAGATGTGTATTGGTGATCACTGAATATATTGAGCAAAACTTTGAACTGAATTGGTAACTTAAATTATTTTATTTTTATAAGACACTGGCACAGTGATTCGTGACCACAGACGTCCGTGACGTTTTCTCCGTGATGTTTAGCTTTTCAGTCTTTTAAAAATTTATAATGACCAGAGATCGGATCCCAGGCTGTGCTTTTGCTATCAAAAGTATGGATATGACTAAAAGTTCCGGGATTTCTTAAGAATTTAATTGTGTCTATTTTTTTCGATTGAAATATATCCTGAAATCAGTCCTATAAAAAATCTTAAAATGTAGTTGTTTTTTTGGTTGACATGTGTTGCTATGTGTGACATGTAAAATATATATATGTCTGAATAAAAAGGAGAGGATGAACATGAAAAATAAGATGGTAAGGTCAGCACCCAACCTCGTGCTGACCCACGAGAAACTGCCTTGGGAAACCACACTTAGCTTAACAATCTCTCTAGCCCCCACAGTTATCCTGTGCCCAACTGGCTATACCGTCCAGGAGAAGTAAACTGTCATCATTGTGATAAATCAGATCATGAATCCTCATAATTTATAATAATCACAAATAAATAAGTTATGACCAAGCCCACAGCACACTACACAAATGAGTTTTGCACAATACGGCGGTCCGAACAAGACTAAGTCACTCGCTGCTAGGGTGACCAGTTTTATACTATTGAAATGTATTTCTTCATTTGAAAATCCAGCCGTTATGCGCAGTAGTAAACTACTTCCTTTTTGTACGAGTAAAATAATAATAAAAGGGAATTTACTTTCAACTCTCCAACATGTATAAATATGTTTACACAAATTACACAGATTAAGCTAACTTTAAAGTAGGTTGTAACTTGGTGTTATAGGATAATATTCAACAGTACTACATTTTATAATAAATATATAACAATAAAGATTTCTGTCAGGATCGTAGCAAGATCGTAGCAAGTTGGGAAACAGGCGTGATGATATGTATGTATACTTCATTATATGTATAAAGGTAAACAACCAAGACCCAGGACAATTTTCTAACTTGCCCTGGCTTGACTTGCCTGTTAACCAATATCCCACAGAGGTTGTCAAGTACCTAGGTACTCAGCCATAAGAGATCCACTGCTAGACATCTAGATGTCTAGCAGTGGATCTCTTATGGCTGATATGATATATATAAATAAATGACTTACCTTTCCTCTGTATGATGACCCTAAGCAGCGGCCGTGCTGTGATGAGTGCTCTAGCCAGGTTGTCATCATTATTGATCGGTAGCAGGTCTCCATCTCCAGGATCTGTGTACGATATCAGGAACGCTACATCATGTAGCCGGTGGAGTTTCTCTATAAGTGCCTTGAAGTCTTCATATTTTAGTTTCTCTGTCCGACTTAAGGAAAACCTTCTAAACTCCGCATCGAACTGAAAGAAATTGAATAAGTTAATAATTGTAACAATACACAATTCGCTACTTTCCAGTAACTCAAATCAGATACTTTTCTCTAAATGTCAAAACCAACACTTTCTAAGGGTTTGTATGAAATATACATATAGACTAATAACGTCATTGAGTCAAATAGCGCTTTCATATCAGTATTTCTGCAATTATAAATCTAAAATCACATTGAAAATGGATACGATTTGATCATGACATTATTTTGTGACATTTTATTTTCTCAACAGTAATTTATTATTTACCCAGAAAAGTACCCAATCACATATAAATCCGATACTACATCTTTATCCCTAATGAGCAGAGATCGGAATCACGGGTGCTATTACTGTCGAAAGTATGGATATGACTAAAAGTTCTGTGATTTCTCGAGAATCTAATTGGGTACTAAGTAAATAAAACAATCATAATTATGTGATTTCAGGATAAGTATAATTTTATTGATGAAAATATATCCTGAAATCACATAATTATGATTATTTTATTTATAGATTATATAGTCATATCCATACTTTTGATAGCAATACCCGTGATTCCGATCTCTGCAGATAAGTGATAGTGCACCAGTGTAAATGTGGGACTGTCACTGACCAGGGTCGTGTGCTGTTGTTTGTCTATAAGAGCCAGTAGCGTGAATTTCATATGACGGATGGTAGAATTCGTCTACTCTGTGACACCTTAATATAATATTGGATTATAGCACAAATTTATTTATTTTGATATGCAGCCTTTCTTCTTATTTAGGTAGGATAAGTGCCTACCCTGTCAAAAACTTTTGTGCATGTCACTGATAAGAGCCCTTAGATAGAAGTTATTATGCTATGTCAAATGCCCTTATACTCTTTGAGAAATCTGCTACTTACTAACAAACGACGACCTCCGTGGCGTAGGGGTCACCATGCTAGTCTGCCACTCAGAGGTCCCGGGTTCGATCCCCGGTCAGGGCAAGTTGGAAAATGGCCTTTTTCAAATTGTCCTGGGTCTTGGATGTTTATATATATATGTATTTGTTATAAAATGTAGTATCGTTGAGTTAGTATCCCATAACACAAGTCTCGAACTTACTTTGGGGCTAACTCAATCAGTGTTATTTGTCCCTATATATTTATATATTTATTTATTTAAACACAAAAAGGTAATTTGTACTGATTCTCAACTGATCAAAGGAACTGATTCTCAAATGAACAATCATTCCTTCAGAGCCTGCTCTAATAAAACCTTGTGCTCTATAATAGTAAGATAATGTAGCAAATATTTACTACCAACAAAGATAATCTTTGGCTTATCAGTTAAGCTTCTAAGCAGGAGTAACTAGAGTAGGGACTTGAATGTAATGCATGAATATGATTAAAAGAAATTAAGAACAATAACAATGACTTGATTTAGGTATGTCACGATGCAATTGCATCGCTATTTATTAAATTAAAATAAATAAATATAATGACTGCTCAGAACCACACTTAGAACATGAATGAGTTGCCCACACTTACTAGTAACAACTGGCAACGGAAATTGTAAGAATATTATGAAGATGAGTAACAATATTATGCTTTATGACTTTAAACTAAAATCTAGGCTAATAAGCTTGCGTGTCTCAAATAAAGCAACAAATTAGAAATTGGTTACTCACTTTAGTTTTGACTTCAACATTTTGGCTGTCGATTCTTGCAGCTATTTTGTTCTTCGACATCTTTATATCATTTATTTTAAATCACCTAACTGTATAAAACTACCACTATTATAACAGGCACTTCACTTCTCACAAAGCATGGTAAAATATCAAAAATATTATTAAATTAAAAACGACGTGATCGTCGTTCAACTCGCGTCGTAATTTTTATTAGTTTGTTCACGATTATGTTATGACATATTTGAAGTATTAGTAATATTGGGCCAATCACGTAAAGGAAATATTGAAAAGAAGTGTTTTTATTGGTGCATTCAATAAAATATTTTCTTGAAAATGAGAACAATCAAGTTTGACATATCCGATCCGTTTCACATTAAGAACATTATTGACTCAATGATTATATATCTTTTATATAAAAATTGTAGACCGGATATGAGTATTCATAGCAATGTAAAGCGGACGGGATTAGAAAATCCTATAAGAAAATAATTCAAGACTCCAAAATTAACTAATTTTATTTATATTTAAAACAAACTTTTTTAAAAAATATTTTTATAAATATTTTTTTAAATATATAGGGACAAATTACAGTGATTGAGCTAGCCCCAAAGTAAGTTCGAGACTTGTGTTATGGGATACTAACTCAACGATACTATAATTTATAACAAATTCATATATAGATAAACATCCAAGACCCAGGACAATTTGAAAAAGGCCATTTTCCAACTTGACCTGGCCGGGGATCGAACCCGGGAACTCTGGGTGGCGCACTAGCATGGTGACCACTACGCTACGGAGGTAGTCAATTTTCAATGGGAAAGTAGAAATACTTATGCCACTGAAAAAAGTATAAATGTCACTTTGACAATGACAAAAACGAATAAAATAAAAATAACAATTTATAACAAAAAAAATATTTAAAAGTGTCACAAAAAATAGTAATTAGGAAAAAAGTATTTAGAAATCATCTAAAATAACAGTAATTAACAAAATGAGGCAACAAGTCAACCAAGATGCAGCGCGGTTAAACCCGTGTTTAAAGGTGAATTTGAAAAAGGTTAGGTTTCTTATCAAAAATGTTATTATATAATAAAACTTTGTTTTTAGGAACAAGAACAATCCTACGAGTGTTTGAATAAGAACGGATTTGATCACGAAAAATGTCAAGAGTATTTTGAAAACTATAACACATGTAAAAAGTTTTGGGTAAGATATATAAAAATAAAGAAATAAAATTGTTTATTGGGACACATTTACCTTCACTTCCTATTGCCTAAATTGTACCTGGTTCTAATTTTTATAACTATTTCTCTACGTCGACAATTCTGTGAACTTGTCAACTCCATATTTTAGCAACACAATGACTTCTGTTTAATTAGTTCGGGTTCTATAAAACCTGATATTCGGGCACTCAATAACTTAATATTTTTTAAAAGCTATTTATTATCTTACACTTTCACTTCTCTGTCTGTTTAAAATAAAATTTGACAAGTTAAATTTGATGCACTTCCCGGTTTCCGATTGAGCTGTGATTTGTTATATTTATCGATATGAAGGTGATCTGATGATGGGAGTCAGAAGGTGGCTATAGGAACTCTGTAATGAAACAACACAACTTCATCAATTTTGGGCTCATTTGCATCTTCTAGCATAGCTCCTTTAAAGTTTACTTTAAAAAGTATTTTATTTAATAATTATTTTATTGTGCATTTTCTTAGAAAAAGCTTAATTTCTGTTTAGGGACGACATTATTATATACATTTCTTTTTACAGGGCAGTGTTTACAAGGATAGAAAGGCAAAAGGCTTATATCCATACTTACCAGACGTAGAGGAACGGGACAAGATCAAAGCAGAGTTTTTCACCAGGATCAAAGGCAATTGACATTGCTTTTTCAGCAATAGCTGCATTTATTGTTAAATGATAGTGTACATATTTTCGATATACTAAATGGCCAAGTAATGACACATTTTAAAAGTAATAAAATCCTTAAATCTCTCTTCAGAAGTCGAACTATAATATAATTTGAAATGTATCATTCTTTACTGTAACTGTTATCAGGATTAAGTCTATGATAATAACCACTTTTTCCAAGGAACATTAGTACATTGAAATATAGAAAAAGTTTTAATAAGTAATAAATCCATACAAATGTCACCTTTTGAATCATTTTAACCCGTCAACAACTGCAATTTTGCAAACCCATTGTTATCTATTGTTCTCTCAGTCGAATCCGACCGTCTAGAAGCTGACGGGTTAGTGGGAGGAAAAAAGGTGTCTTTTGTATTTCAGTAGGTTTTTTTCCTGGGAAATGTTACTTTATTGCACCATAATAAATAAATACACAAAAAATACAAAACAACAAGTTAGAATGTAGGCACATAGGTCTTATCCCTAAAATGGAATATTGCGTATATAGTGATATATACATAGGTATATATTTTATTGCTATGTATTTTGGAGGGACAACATGAGATTTAAGGATTTCATTACTTGAAAAGGGTTTGAATATTTGGCCATTTGTATGTATGTATTTAGATACGAACATATATGTAATTTAAAATATTAGTGCTAAAAGGCAAGAAAGTTAACACTTTTTTGTTTCCTAAAACTTTCAACAACTGTTTTTATGTATTTATGAACATTTTCTAAAGCAGACCTCATTGTAATGTTTTTGAAGGTGCTTTTTAAAGGTGGGACCGCACTTAGCGTAATTACGCGGCAGCGGAGCGACGCGATGCGACCAAATATTCTTTGTATGGAAAAGAACTCACTACAAGGCAGCGGAACTATGCGCCATTTCATACAAAGAATATTTGACCGCATCGCATCGCGTCGCGTCGAGTAGTTACGCCTAGTGCGAACTTACCTTAAGGCACAGACGAGCGACGGTTTGCAATGCTGAAGTGCCATTTTTGACACGCGGGGTCACCCTAACACATTCTTTTCCCATACAAAAACCGTGTGTTTAGTGACTCCGCGTTTGTAAAATGGCACCACTGGTCGGCAACAAACGGCGATCACAAGTGCCATTTTTGAAACGTGGAGTTACTAAACGAATGGATTTTTCTATACAAAAATTTGTTCACAACAACGCTAGTCCGACCACGCAGAGCGAATTTATAGCGCGCTAAAACCCTTTGATGTACCGCCACCCGCGCGATAACGAAGACGCAGCTCGAATATTCGGGACGATACCCGATAACGGCCGGTCACATTTGCGTGTGTATCGTGTAATAGCACGAAGCTTCGTGCCGATAGGCGCAGGTGCGGCCCCAGCATAATTGTAACCGAACTCTTCAATATCTTTACAACCCTGACATTTTAGAAGTAAGCAAAAATTGGTTTTTATTTTTCTGGCAATACATATTTTAAAATATCATATCTTATTTTTTAATTCCCGATGCTAAAAGAGTTATAAGTTTGTAGCTAACATCTGTCGGCAGTGGCGTAGCTACCTAGGAGCTAGGCGGGGCGATGCCCGGGGCCCTCAAGCTCAGGGGGCCCTCGTACGTTACCAGAAAGTCTCGATCGAACTGAACTTTTGAAAATTTCTCCCATTTTCAAAATAAATATGACAGGTTGCAACCCGACTTTAATCATGGCAATGGCAACTCACTTAAGAGAAATTCGAAAGTTATACCTTCGGAATTCCCCTAAATTCTTTCTGTGGGTTGGCAGTGTTGTCAATTTGACGGATAGCGATATGTGCGTTTTATTATTCATCAATGTGCGTTTTATTGTGAATTCGAGTCAAGATTTTTTTTAGGAGAACGATTAAAAAATTAATGCTGTATCAGGAGTAGTAAGCTAATGTCAATAAACTTTTTAGTACTGGTCAATATAGGGGGTCAATTTTATTACCACTCATATTGATGTCCGTTACGTCAATAAATCATGTCAAATCTATAGATTCCGGCTAATCATTGTATAACCCGAAATATAGTGAAAAAAATGCAGGTCACCTACAGTAGGTGCATTAATTCAGGCCCGCGCGCGGGGAGATAGTTTTTGATCTCCACTGTTAGATGTGGTAACACTAGCGATGATAAAATATTTTACGGGGAGTTTAGATAGCAGTGGGGACTGGGGCCCCATTGTTTGATTTGCCCCAGGGCCCTTGGTTACCTAACTACGCCACTGTCTGTCGGTCTGTCTGTCTGTGGCATGGTAGCGCTTTTTTTACGTGAAAGCAAGTTCCCTTGCGGTGCGGTGGTTCTAAGTTATGTTTGATGAAAGTCTGTTCAGCTGTTTAAAAGTTATAGGAAGTTAAAGCTTGAAAGAGGGTTTTTCCTAAAAAATTAAAGATGGCGCGACAGATATAAAATCTTATCGGTAGTCCCGCTACTCACTAGATGGCGTTCTTGACATCAGGGGTTTCTTAATTTGCCTAGCAAATAAACTTGTAACATACAATATACAATAATGTATGTTTCTCTACATGAATTTGTAAGATAAACTTTGAATATTTTTTATACACCATAGAAGGCAAATAGGCGTACGGGCCACTTGATGGCAAGTGGTTAATGTTATGGATGGCTGCAAAATCCTTTGTAAGTAGCCAGAAGCCCTGAACTGGTGTCAGATTTTTTCAGGCTGCCTAAACGCATCTGACAGCTTGTGGGCTGCCATACTATGACAGCCAGGGAATGGCTCAAATGTGGCTTCCGAATCACGGAGGAGCTCAAGAAATTTTTGTCACTTGTGGTCACCCATCCAAGTGGGCCCCACGCCCGGTGTCGCACCCAGCACTTGTGAAAGCGCCAGAAATACGCGCTCGATCTTAAAAAAATCTCGGAAAAATTCTTTGAATATCTTTTAGTATTTGGGGAAAACTTGAAAAATAAAACAAAATCTGTTATAATTGAATATATTTCGTGAAATATAAATACAGTGAGAAGCGATGCTGAAGTGTCACTGTGTAAAGCAGTCACTAAGTTTTTTTTTAAAATACTGTCGCTCTTTGACCCTTTCCGACATCTTCAGACATAGGTCACTTTCCTGAATTTCATATTGTGATTTAAAAAAAAATTTAAATAGTGTTTACAGTCTACTTACTGGCTGGCCTGCTACTTAGACAATCGCCAGTTTAAACAGTTATTTCTACATTACCTGCTTTGTAATGATCGATAGGAATTTTATCATTACAAAACAGCTATGTATTTTAAAATTAAAGTATTTCCAACCACAGCTTGAAGTGCCATTTTTGAAACGCGGACTCACTAAATGAACGGTTTTTCCACAGAACTATACATATCAAGGGTTTTTCCGTAAAAAAATTGTTCGTTTAGCGACACCGCGTTTGAAAAATGGCACCTCTGGCCGAACACAGACCTGTATTTCTAACACTGATTTCATATACGTTGCGTATTTTAGAGATACCATTTTTCAAACGCAGTCACTTAACGGTTTTTTGTATAGAAAAAAAAGACATTCGTTTAGTGACGCGTTTAAAATATTGCACTTTAGGCTGTTCCTTATAACACAGGCAATGTACAGTCAAGTACCGATACCTGACCAGGCCCTCTACTTATATCTTGAATTTTCTCTTAAACTAAAAATGATATTAACATGAAAATTTATACATATTCAGACAGATTTTAATTAAGTCTTAATAAAAAAAAAACATGTTAATATTATTTTTAGTTTAAGAGAAAATTGAAGATTTAAGTAGAGGGCCTGGTCAGGTATCTTGGTACTTGACTGTACGTACGGTAAGCCTCAAAAGTGGAGTCTCAATTTCTCATACAATTAGTATCAGAAATTGGGACTCCACTTCTGAGGTGCAATGAACTTATATCATGCATTTGCGTGCCCAGTAAGTCTAGAGGTGGATCCTTTTGTCGGATAACGGCAAAGAGCAACAGTCCGGGCTTAACAGACGAGCGATAGTGTGCTGACGACCGTTTGCGAGTTGCGACTCTTAACTTGTCGTTGTTAACATCGTTGACTGTTGCGCGAGAGTCGCCATCCATTTTTGAAACATGGAGACTCTAAACTAATGGATTTCAGTATGGAAAAATCATTCGTTAAAGTGACTCCGCGTTTCAAAAATGGCACTTCAGGTAGCGACTTGCGTCTGCCGCTGCCACTGTCGCTCGTCTGTACGGGCTCTAAGCGTACCTAATCTAAGTCTAGGCTATCAAGGCCATTCCGGGAAGAACAAGTTACTTAGGCTTATGGCCATTCCATTTGTACAAACAGACGTGTATGAAATGAAAAGATTTTTGCTAGGCAAATTAAAAAAATAAAACACCTACTTTCGAGCGTTAACCCCTCATAACTTTTAAACCGCTGAATCGATTTCCATCAAACATAGCTAAGAACCATCTTGATCAAGTCAGCTTGTTACTATAATAAAGGTTTTAAGTTACTCTACAAAAAACTGAATGTATAGTAGACTAGCTGTGCTCGTGCGCTTCGCTCCTTGTGAGCATTTCGGAATAAGAACTATCCTTTGCCCTTCCTTGGGTCTCAAACTATATCCATACAAAATTTCATCCAAATAAATTCAGTGGTTGAAGCGTGAAGTGGTCACGAATATACAAACTCACTTTCACCTTTATAATATTAGTTAGAAATTTAGGATTTTCATTTCAACTTGTTTATGTCTAATGTACAAATGAAATTGAACCAAGAATATAAAGTCACAAAGTGTATAAAGTCACATCAAGTTTTTTTTTAAAGTACAGAACTGCTTATATATAAACAATGACAGGTATGTTTATCAACATACATATATAATTAGGCATATTTATACAAGAGTTGAGAAGTTTACCTTTTTTTTACAATGTAGTGTCAGAAAACGACACATCTACATCTCTACGCGTTATGAAATGTATATCTATGTTCATGGGAAAATATATTAAGGGTCGACGCTGCGTCAAGCAAGCCTTTCGTCTCTGTCGCACGCACGGTGTGTGAGTGCGATGGACTAAAGTGTCTAGCACACGTGATAGCATCGTTTGTTTGTTTCCGATGAGTAACGCCCTCTTGGTTAACACTATTACTTGGGCACAGAATTAATATACGTATTACATAAAGAACGAAAACTCTTAAATTCCCGCGCAATATGCTTCCCCGTTTCTCGTCCCCGCACCTCGCCCCCGTTGTCGCCTTGTCGCGTGTGTTGGGGGCCGAATACACACACATTGACGTGTGCACGGATGTATTGTTTCGTTTGTAGGCATAAATAATAGTCCGCTTCTATGAAGTGTCATAACTCATACCTGTGCTTGGGACGATAAAACTTAGGTACTAGAGCGCCACGACCTCGACCAGACTAACTAAATAAACCATATGAACATCACGCACTTGGCCGCAACGGCCACTGCCATTCCCGGGAATTTTTGAAACTTTAGGCAATATTCTCGTAAAAATTCGCGGAAATATTCCTGGAAATTTAGGGCAATATTTACGGAAATATTTGGAATATTCCTGTAAATTTACAATGGGAGTATTCCCGTAGATTTGGAATATTTCAAGCGGCACATCTCTAGGCACGAATGGTCTTTGCGACCAACTTTCGACTCGATTCGTATAGAACCAATTTTTTTCTTCGTATTATAATATAAATTTATTTAGAAAAGTTGTTTAAAATGATGGACTGAATCACTCCTTAAAATATTTGTACTGAATTAAAAATAGCCTTGTATACTTTTCGAAATAGACTAGCACGCGTTCATCCACTTGACGCAGTGTCAACCCTAAAGGGCAACGAAAAGCACCAACTTTGACAGTTAACCCTGCTTTTGATCTCACTCTAATTCTGTCAAAACTGACATTTTTCGTCAACGCTATATTAACAGGCACTTGATTTTGTATGACGATGATTCTTAGGATTAATACATATGTTTACAAACTTAATAAATAAACAAGATTCTTAACAAATAAAAAAAAAACTGGATTGGTTTGGAAAACTTAGTAATCTAATAATTTCAAATTTTCATTTCATGAGCGAACTCTGTTCTATACAATATAGTTTTGGAGTGAAATCACATAATACTGAACACCAAAGTTAAAGTTTACATTTCCAACAGTTACACTCGTACGATTATACAACATGGAGATATCGTCAAATTCAAAACTGCTCGCCCACCAAAATAAAACAGGTATTAATTCTCAATATACTCATTTTTGTTAATGGTCATTCAGTGCTTGTAAAAATCTCAAACGGTCAGATCTGTTGACCAACTAGCGCATAAATGTCACTAATACGCTACAGTTTCCACGTGTCATCTGCAACATTGAGTGCGCATCTGGCCTTGACAGTATCCGGATTGATCACACGATTAGTTCAAAGATTAGAGCGCGGACGAGTCCAATCGAGTCAAATGAGGGTTTAAAAAAAAGGGATACCAGATGGCAGCACAGTGTCATCATCATCATCCTTATCCCTTTTGTATCCTAAGCGGTAACGATTCTGAGCCCGGGGTCCGCTACCTAAGAGATTTGACGGGGTTACTGGTTTTTACACACAGCGACTGCCGTCTGACCTCCGCAACTCAAAGGGTAGACTTTAACCAATCCATGGATAGGTTTATAGGTGGTAGCACAGTGTAGTCAGGTCCAATAAGCTGCTGTTATTGGATACATTTGACGGATCAAAAGAACTTGTCAACTGATTGTCCAATCACAACGTCCTTACGTCATTGTGTTGTAACCTGGTATCACATATTTTTCAAAACATCATTCCTCATTGCCGCTTACACGTAATTAAAATGTCCCAACAAGTATTTACTACACATTTATCGGCGAGGATATTCCTCTATATTTACACACATCGGAGGGGCGACTGTTTTCACTGTAGACTATGTCTACCATACAATCACAAGTCGAATAAAATAATACTGCTTTAAATAAAAACAGGATTTACGATAGCTAAATTTGATTTAACAGTTAAAGATACAGTACAATTAATATTGTGATATGTACACATTCCCGGCACGTAGGTTGAATCAAAATGGCAGTTATCGGCGCAGGTACAAATAATGCGCCAACGACAGCCATTTTGGTTCAATTTACGTGTCGAGAATTTACACAACTAAAACTGCAGTGAAGTCTGCACAACCGACTAAATATAATACATAATTTCCGTCAAGTACAGACAAAATACTGGACCATTTGTGGAATATAATTTAAGTGTACATTGTACAATAAATCACTGAATTAAATATATAATCCAAGGCGTTGAGCTAAATTGAGCTCTAAGAAGGAATGAAATAGAATATAATTTAACTCGTAC
Organism: Acrobasis suavella; assembly: GCA_943193695.1. Classification (NCBI taxonomy): domain Eukaryota; kingdom Metazoa; phylum Arthropoda; class Insecta; order Lepidoptera; family Pyralidae; genus Acrobasis; species Acrobasis suavella. Next base: position 10,797,052 of record OW971951.1, read on the forward strand.
ATAAATTTAGCGAATTGGACAATATATAAATACGGACAACTTTTATTATGGGATCAACGCACATCAGTTCTTTGTCGTAAGGGTCAATTCACACACAAAATGAATAATATAATTAGATGTTAATGTTGCATATTATTTTCAGCTGTATGAGTGGAATAAGGTTGATATTTAATTATCACTAAAAAGAGTAAAAAGTACTTAATTTTTTACGGAACAGAACATTTTGTTTCGCGTTTGGCTCCACAGTAAAAGATGTTTGTACAACTATGCAAAAATCTCAAAAAGCCTATAATGTACTTATATACATAGTAATTAACTAAAAATTAAGTTACATAATAAAATACTTAAAACCCAATTGATATTTGAGATTTCTAAAATTTTAACCGTCTTATAAAAACACGAATTAAAATTATTTCTTGGTTTCAACCATTATACGCCCAAATCAAGTTGACATTTACAGATGAGATAGTGTCATTTTATTAGATGTCAACTCATTTAGGGTGTAAAATGGTACCCTTCATCTGAGAAGCGGCCCGATCGGGCCGATCTAACACAGACGAATCTCGACCCTATTACTTTTACCAACGGTCTATATTGCCATGATCAAATAACGGAGTCCGGGACAAGAGGTCCAAGTAATAAATTTAGTACATGTTAAAATAAGGCAGCACCTAGTGGTTTAAATCTCATCAGGAATGATTTTGGTCCGAAATAAACATATTTAAAGCCAAAGATATTAAATAAGTTGAAATAATGGGCATATTTTTTAAAAGTGTTAAAATCATCAGTCATAGATTAAAAAGAACATAATATACTGGTTTTTGGCCAAATGATGTGAGGTGCAATAAGGTATATATAAAGCAATCTTTGCAGTCAACTTAAGATATGGGCCAATGTCCGTTATTTCCATGCCATCTGACATTGACTATAGTATAGTACAAACCTCACTATTCGTTAACAACTATTCATCTTACTGGTTCAAACTCGTATACATAAAAAAAATACAAGCATTACAATACTAAAAGTATTTTAGTTAAAATATGTCTTTTTTTTCATAATTTCTCTTTTTACATGTTTTTATTTAATTTCAACTGTCCCAATGTTTGTCTCTAATCAAATTAGACCCACTTCCCATTATTCGATTGAGCTGAAACTTCACATACTTATGTAAGTTGGATGACAATGTAATATTATGGTACCAATGACCTGATCTCAATGGTGGCAATGGCATCATGGCACATTACGCTATAAATGCGTTATGGTGGTTACACACAACACACGAGGCGGAATTTCAGCCCGAGCCGCCGACGAGGGCGTAATAGAGCCAAGTGTGTTTAACCAATATACGCACGGATATCATACGACGTTTTTCAATACACTTGCGAGGAAAAATACCTGATAAACTTAATTCTTTGATTTTAAATAAACTGTACCACTGTAATGAACACAGTTTCTTTTGCGCTGTTTTACTCTTTAAAATCTGCAGTACTGGCAGGCGCCGCGGCGGTAGGGCCAGTTCGAAAATTTAAAAAAAAATATAAATTTTTTTAACAAATAGTACAGTTATAGAATATATCTTCATTATTTGCGTTTATGACACATGCATGTTTTATGAGCTGCTTTATATATTTAAAACCGGTGAAATTAGATGCACTTTACGAGCAAGTGTGTTGAAAAACAACATAATCCCACAAACTTTGTGCTCAACTGATTCATCTTGAAGAGCATTTTAAATGTTTAGTTCATTGTTTTAGATAAAAGATTGATTTAAAAATATATATTTTTTTAATAATTGGAACGAAGTTCCTTACGGCAGGCTTGGAGGAGATAGGGATTTTGCTGCGCGACCGAACTGAAAAAAATGTGATAGTAAAACCGTAAGGATGACCTCGTTAAATAAAACCGTTAAATGAGACGTGCGCAGGCGCGACAGTCGTATACACAAGCGAGTAGTGTATAATACCTTTCTCTTCTTTTGCAAATTGTGTCGATTCTACATTAGCCGATGGAATTTCGTTCCTACCTGGTGTCCCACGACACCACATTTCTTTTACTTGTTAATATTTAACAAAGAAAGAACTAGAGAAAACATATTTTAACGAAAACAGGTTTAGCAAGTGTTTAATTTTTAAGAATACGAGTGATAGTATTTTGTACTTTTTAAATACACAATTAAAATAAAATATCTTAATAAGGACAGCTTAAACCTAAAGTTATTGTGAAGTATACACTTAAAACAAGTAATACAAGGAAAAGGAGACAAAAATAGTTTTACATTTTTGGCTTCAACCTCTCCATCTATCAAATTGTAGGACAAAATACTATGTTAGGTATTTTTACGGACTTGACAAAACCTTGGGTCACGTGACCCAAAATGTAAACGGGATTTTAGTAATTGTGACATTCGTTTTGACGATAACATTTAAAAATCTTAAAATAAACTAAATAATTAACATTACAGTAAGAAACAGTAAAATATTAAACCAAGGACAATGCGTACTAAAATTTCTAAATAATAAAGACGTACACAATATAATCTGTGGATATGTCAACAGAGACATTGAACACAAAAGAAAATATTTTTTCAAAACTAAAACCGACTTCAAACTACCGATTTTGATAAAACGGGACCACCCTTGGGATATCTTCTTGCCAACAAAAAAAGAATCATCAAAATCGGTTCACAAACGACGAAGTTTCGCAAACGCACATAAAAAAAATATATATGGTCGAAATGAGAAACCTCCTTTTGAAGTCGGTTAAAAATAAAGAAAAGAAAAACTTTATATGACTGACTGTTATAGATTGACGTAGAATATAAGCTTTTTTTATTGTAATAAAAATCTGAAACAGTAGATAATACAGGGGCGGGAAAATATACATCTCAAATGGCAAGATTAAGCCATCCGAGTCGAGGACGAGTGATAAAATGTGACCTGAGCCTTTATTTATCACAGTTTAAGGTGTGTTATACAATTTTACATTATCCCTTTTCATGATGTGGTAGTTTCGCGCCCGTATCGGGTGTAAAACGCCATTTGAGGCCCGGAGGACGTAAAGAACTTTTAGGCAGAGTTGATTTCTAATTCATATATTTACTTGGTCATGTTTAAATAGATAATATATATTTTTAATGATTTTGAAAGTAGTTTACCGGTGTGCCGTCTATATTATAACATAACATATGAAGCTCATAACATAATGTACTTTGACATGATATACTTTATGTAAAAAACCCTGTCCGTTTGGAAAAGGGCATATCAGTGCCTAAATGTGAAAAGATAGTTCAAGAAAATAGTAATAAAAATGAAAAAGTAATCGATTACTACTTATACATGATTTTGGGTATATTACACAAATTTCCCCAAAATCATGCAAATTTAAAGAAAATAACAACACCGTCTCAGTCTAGACAGAGCGCGGCGTCGATTGCCGGTCGGCTACTTTGATCAAGCCGCCAAAGAAGCCGCCGCGACTACACTCGATCGTTTCTACCCGCCCACTGAGTTGCCATGTAAGTTACGATTTAAAATTGAACTTCTTTTTCATTAGGGGTAAATTTTGTACCTATTCTCTGGCGAGAAACCGATAAACACAACTCCGGTTTTCTTTCAGGAGTTTCTTCCACATCTCCAAAGTTCTTCATCATATCTTCACCGAATTAATATGGGACCAACTTGGTAGTAAAGGCTTTCAAATAAAAAAAAAAAAAGAATCATCAAAATGGTCCACGTTTGACGGAATATATCGTGTAACATATATATATAAATAAAACTACAGTCGAATTGATAACCTCCTCCTTTTTTGAAGTCGGTTAATAATAACTTTAAGCCTCCCATACAAGTCCCAAAAATATTTTTAATATTTCGATATGTTGTTCCTTGGGAAAAGTTGTTCAGTTTCATGGATTGAATTCACTCTTAAAATTGTTTCAGTATTTTCTGTTAGACGTTATATATACAGGGTGGATAAAGGATTTACACATGAGCCCTTTTTGGAAATTAAAAGTATGTCTTAATTAAACCAAACCCCAAAGATAAAAACTATTATTAAAATACAATGCAACACAAAAAAGTTGAACAAAAATGGCGGATTTTTGTACAGATTCTCGACACGTAAATTGAACCAGAATGGCGGTCGTCGGCGCATTATATGTACTTGCGCCTATAACCACCGTTTTGGTTCAACCTACGTGCCGGGAATTTGTACAAAAATGCTTTGAAGTCCGCCATTTTTGTTCAACTTATTTGTGTCGCATTTTAGTCTTGTACTATTCGATCAGGCTTCGATTCGGCAATGTCAAAGGGTAGGCGCACATATGTCGAAGCGCAGCGCATAACATTTTTCACTGTCAAACTATAATCGACTTTGTCCTTTTTGAAATATTCAATATTGACCAAATAAATAATATCCAAAATCAATAGGGAATATGCATAAAAAAAAAATATGTTATCTAACCAGTTTATCCATAAACATTCAAAAGTAAAGTACTAACAGTGAAAATAAAATAAAAATTGGTCGAAAAACGAACGAGATACAACGATTTTACGAACATATGTTTATCTCACTCGCAAAAACGCTATTTTCTATGGCAAATATATAGATGATATGGACTTTGACGTCACCAGTCTATATTGAACTGCTCTTTCTAATTGAAACTTTAAAGTATCACAGGTTCTTGGCTGATTAAGTTATTTTATAAATTCTTTCATATTTGTTTTCTGTGGTTAATAAGGATTTTATTAAGCAAATAAAAATAAAAAGTGCATATTCCCTATTAACACAATACTTACGCGCAATATACACGAATTTCGACTAGGCTATAAGTATTGTGTCAATTGATTTTGGATATTATTTCAAAGACGACAATGTCGATAATAGTTTGACAGTAAAAAATGCTCTGCGCTGCGCTTCGCCATATGTGCGAGCCCTTTAGCCTTTGTTATCGCCATTTTTTGTCATCAATACTGCTTATAAACCTGAAAGTCGTGATTTTTTTTTAGCAGATATTTTATAATTTTTCAAAACTAAAAACCGACTTCAAACCAAAAGTACACAACCGATCTTGATACAATTTCTATGGGACTATCAGACAAGTACGCCGTTTCAAACAAAAAAAAACATTTTTCAAATTGGTACAGGCGTCTTCGAGTAATCGGGGAACATACAAAAAAAAACGGAACATTCGAATTGATAACCTCTTTTTTGAAGTCGGTTAAAAAGAAACAGACCTAGAAGCACCGCCTAGACAACCAAAGCCGCGGACAAAACCTACCAGTAAATATTCACAACAAAGACGGCGGTAAAAAAATGACTGTATAATATGACTCTGGTAATGATCATGTTTCCCGGTCGAATAGTAGTACTATGCTAAATATAATAAATAATAAATATTAGGTTGGGGAAAAAGTCTTTTCGCATATAGTATGTATGAACTTGTAATAAAACCACTTTGGCTATACTATTTGTACCTGGCTGGTTTTGGTATCATTTAAAAGTTTAAATTTCAAAGAAGATAATTCCCAATTCAAATTAGGACAATGCGTGATTTTCATTTGTTTTTCTTACCGTCAAGATGAGTGAATCTAATGAAGAAATTAGATACATTTAAAATTTTACTACCAAAAAGGTAAAAATACAACGCAAGCCGCGAAAAAAATTTGCGATGTTTATGGACCTAGTGCAGTGTCTGTGAGAGTAGCACAAATTTGGTTTAAGCGTTTTCAATCCGGAAATTTTGATGTCAAAGATGCACGTCGCTCTGGTCGCCCTGTTACGGATAAAATGGATGCTATTTTTGAAAAAGTGGAGCAAGATTGGCATATCAGTAGTTACGACGTAGCTGAAGAACTGGGAATTGACCAAAAAACAGTTTTGGCGTATTTGAAAAAAAAATGGGTACACAAAAAAGCTCGATATTTGGGTACCTCACGAACTCTCTGAAAGAAACCTAATGAACCGTGTACTCATTTGTGGTTCTTTATTACGACGTAATGAGACCGAAAATTTTTGAAGAAATTGATAACTGGTGATGAAAAGTGGATCACGTACGACAAGAACGTGCGAAAAAGGTCATGGTCAAAGGCCGTCAGGCTTCACAGACTGTGGCGAAACCCGGGTTAACTCGCAACAAGGTGATGCTGTGTGTGTGGTGGGATTGGAAGGGCATTATTCATTATGAGCTGTTACCACCAGGCAGGACCATCGATTCAGAACTCTACTGCGAACAACTGATAAGATTAAATCAAGAAGTTGAGAGAAAGCGGCCGAAATTAATCAACAGAAGGGGTGTGGTTTTTCATCATGATAACGCTAGACCTCACACATCTTTAACCACTCAGCAAAAATTAAGAGAGTTTTGCTGGAAGGTGTTAATGCATCCGCCGTATAGTCCTGACCTGGCACCTTCAGATTTACACCTGTTTCGGTGTGTTCAGAATTCTTTAGGCAGTGTCAGGTTAATATCACGAGAGGACTGCCAAAACTACTTGACGCAGTTTTTTGATCAGAAGCCCCAAAATTTCTATAGCAATGGGATCATGTCCCTACCTATAAGATGGCAAAAAGTTATCGAACAAAATGGTACCTACATACTTTAGTTAAATGTAAATAAACCATTTTAAAAAATGTTTTAAATTTTCATATAAAATGCGAAAAGACTTTTTCCCCAACCTATTATATAGGGACAAATTACACTGATTGAGCCAGCCCTAAAATAAGTTCGAGACTTGTGTTAAGGGATACTTGCTCAACGATTTTATAATAAAACATATATAGATAAACATCCAAAACCCAGGACAATTAAAAAAAGGCTATTTTTCAACTTGCCCTGGCCGGGGATCGAACCCGGAACCTCTGGGTGGCGGACTAGCATGGTGACCACTACGCCACGGAGGTCGTCAGGCTAAAGGCGGATATCTTGATTTTAAACTAACCCAATAATCTCAAATAACTAGCCTCTTTGTTTCTTTAAATTCGATCGTTTATGTTGTTTGCTATAATAAAAGACAACGACAACCTGTCTAGATCTTTCTAATTTTAAGCTTTTTCTCGGCCAAGTGCGAGTCGTTCTCGCGCACGAAGGGTTCCGTACCGTTATCTGTAAAAAATCACGTTTGTTGTATGTGAGCCCCCCTTTAATGCTTTATTTTAATTTTAAAGTGAATCATCATCATCATCATCAGGTCTCTTTGTCTCCACTGCAGGAGCACGACCCTCTCTACGACTACCAGAGCCATAATTGACCAGAGCAGCCAGAGGACTTGGCCTACACTCTCCACGCTGGCCAGACGGGTTGGAGAGGTGAATAATACAACTAAATATTCTGTAAACATTTTAAGCTTCTACCTGCAGCCGTCTTAAGATCGAGCAAGAAAAGGCAAAAATAATCACGTTTGTTGTATGGGAGCCCCCCCTTAAACATTTATTTTATTCTGTTTTTAGTATTTGTTAATAAAGCGACAACAGAAATACATTATCTGTAAAATTTTCAACTGTCTAGCTATCACGGTTCATGAGATACAGTTTGGTGACAGACAAACGGACGGACGGACGACGGAGAATAAATCGCCTCATTTGCACGACCGAGTTTCGCTCGACGAAAAATATACCAAAAATGAAACCTAGCTAAATCGTCTTTCAGCTTCAAACATTTCAAATTTCATTAAAATCGTTGGAGCCGTTTCTGAGATCCTCATTATAAATACATATATACAATGTTCTTTTTTTACTATGTACAAATTATGAGGGGTGATTCAATTCATCATTTAAAACAACTTTTTCCAATAAATGTATATTGAAATAAGATTTTTTTTTTCATTTATCAAAGTTTCAATATCACGTGACTCGGTTATGCATTGTGATCGTATTTCGGTATACATTTATTGGGAAAAGTTGTTCAAAATTATGGACTGAATCATCCTTCAAAATATTTGCAGTTAATTAAAAAGGACATTGTTGTATACAATATGTAACAAAAACTTTTCCTATGGGGCCGATGCTTGAAATTCGAAAAAGAAATCGACATTTTTATACAAATTGCCGGGCCGGCCGAACACTTTTGTATGAAAATGACGATTTTTCCCAGTTTCAAGCATTGGTCGGACAGGGTTTTTGTTACATATTGTATACAGGAGTGCCTCGTTTAAAGTAACAGAGGATACTGCCATACGAGATTGTCACATTCCTATCCACCCTATATTAACTACGTGATATGGACATGTCGCGTACATATGTTAGCTACGATATATGTTAAGTTAGCACGCATTGTCGTCTAAGAGTCAATCTGAACGCTGCTTTATGTGGAAACAGCTTATTCTGAAGTGGTCGCACATCTGGCGTACCTGGAAAGAGTAATAAATAAATGTTTGGACAAATAACACAGATTAAGCTAGCCCCAAAGTAAGTTCGAGACTTGTGTTATGGGATACTAACTCAACGATACTATATTTTATAACAAAAACGTATATGTAGATAAACATCCAAGACCCAGGATAATATGAAAAAGACCATTTTCCATTGGCCCAAGGGGATCGAACCCGGAACCTCTGGGTGGAGAACTAGTATGGTGACCACTACGCCACGGAGGTCGGAGGGAAGGATGCAGTTGAGTACCATGGTAAGCAAAGAAGCGTGTGGTTAGTATTCCTATCCAGATGTTGGCCATATGCGTTAAAGTAGCCGTTAGAATCAGCCCCAAAATTGCTGGCGCGGGCTGAGGGCACCGGGGTTTAAATTGGGGAGGGGGGAGGGGGTCAGAACGTGAGAACGTGTAGCTTTTTAAAGCATTTTTGCGAAAAACGGCCACTTTTAGCAAAAATGCTTTTTATAGCATTTTTGCTAAAAGCTTCACGGCAGGACTGGATCCCGAAACATTAAGGTAGCATCCACATCCCTTTTTTGTTGTAGGTATTTATTTTGGATTCTTTATGCCTTGCGCTGGGAGCACAAACCAGGTATAAGGTCTTGCGGTAAAAGGGTTAATTAGGCCCGGATCTAAAGGGTGGTGGGGAGAAACTGGGGTTTACTTTGGCTTTCAGAAAAGATTTTCTGTCAACTTTTAATGTAAATTATACATACCAGCGTTGCATAACTATCGGTAGTTAGACTATCGATAGTTGACCTCGAAAAACAGTCACAATATCGATAGGACTATCGATAGTATCGAACAACTGATACTATCGATAGTATCGATTGTCAATAGTTTGCAATACTATTGATGTGAGGTAAAACTATCGATAGTATCGAATACTGTCGATAGTATCTAAATTCAATAGTATACACTACCGATATACACTATCGATAGTTTTACCTTATATAAATACTATTGCAAACTATTGACAATCGATAGTATCAGTTCTTGATACTATCGATAGTCCTATCGATATTGTGACTGTTTTTCAAGGCCACGATAGTATTGATAGACTATCGATATATTGTACTATTGCTTGCAACACCATAAGCGTAGCCAGCCATGGGCTCAGGGTGGGGCAGCAATCTGAAATAATATGTAACTAGCAAACTACACGGTCCGCCGCTTACCCCAGTTATTTTTTACATATAAAATGTCGAATGTGAACTTTCTTACGAATATTAAGTATTGTAGTAAGTACCTAGATAATTTAATTTTTAGGTTTGTTTCGGTAACTGAAAGATCTGAGCCAGGGTGGGGCAAGCGCCCCACCGTGCCCCACTGTGGCTACGCCCATGTGCAACACTAATACTTACCACACAAGCACCGTAGTGCACGTGCGCCATGACACTGAGTGACGTCATGGCGTAGTAGCACGCGGGCTCTAGACGAGGGAAGCTCAGCGACACACTCGTCGCGAGGCACAGCGGCCACAGCAGCCAGTTGAACAGCTCGCACCGCTGCCCGCTCATCTGACTGACGATTAGTCGACACTGTGGGGTGAAAATAATAATTTAAAGGCTAGGTTAAGGGGCCTAACTCATATTCTTCTAATTTCGATTCGACTTTTCGAACGTCTAGTACTTAGGTTGATTTAAATTACAACAAACAATGACGCCACGGCATGGTATTTTATACAAAAATTGTCTTGTTGGACTAACGGATTTATTCTGTGCAGCCACTTGTGATTTGAATAATTGTTTTATTTTCTATTAAACAAATCATCTCATTCTGTTCTTGTCTAGATAGCAACTTATTTTGGAATTTTTAACTTAAGAGTGTCGGTGTATTTCACTATACAATTTACTAGCACTTTTGCAAGTTAAGCTACACCGGGCGTGGTCAGCACTCGGATGGGACCTCACTTGCATTACATATAAACAATTCGTTTAATTGGTAGTTTTTATTTATTAACGGCCTTTAAGCTTCATTAATAAAATGTATTCTGCTACGGTTCAAAATAGTATTTTATGCAATATAAGAAGGTTCGTAAAATGCGAGTGGCGCAAGTTACGATGCGAGTCTTGGCGAGCATCGTAAGGAGACGCCATCGAGCATTTTTTTGACATACTTATACAACGTTGCATACAATACTTTTTCTACGACTACATTTACTAAAATAAATACAAAAATAAACAAAGAAAAGTACGAAATATAACCATATGTTTGGTAGATACTAGGTATCTATGGAAGACTTAATTATTTTTTATTGACGTCTTCCTAGTGACTAAAAGTGCCATTTTTGAAACATGGAGTCACTTAAACGAATGTTTTTCATACAAAAAACCGTTTGTTCAGTGACTCCATGTTTGAAAAATGGCACCATATGTTAAAATAACGATTTTATTATGTTGGCAGTATGGTACATCTAAAGAAAAAAGTTATAGGTCTATGGCTAGGAGTATCGTTTTGGCGAAATAACGACACATGTGCTATTATATAAGGATTAGACTATAGACTTTTCTGAAATCATATAATCTATGTTCTTATATTAGTGTTCGGGACCATTTAAAAGACATAACAGTACAGGAGTAGAAAAAGTACTTCACGATGTTTTGAAATCTGTTGTACAACTGTATGAACAAAATCTGGTACTTTACCAGAGACGTTATTTTCAAAAGAAGCAGTTATAAACTTAAGTGCGATTAAAATAAGGTGTAAATTGGCGTCAACATATATTTTCGGAAATGAGTGCAGCTGTGCTTAATTATGACACGCGCGCCACGCCCACTTGGCACATCCACTAGTTTTTCTCTTCCGTGGTATTTGGCCATAAAATGAATGAAACTCACCGCGACGTTACTGAACACTGTGCCAATCAGCAAGAACAGCGCTCGGAGGTCGTAGTTCGGCAGTGCCGCTGACTTGTGCACCCAGAACGAGCACACCACGAATACTGATATAAACGACCATAGAGGTCTTAACGCTTCTCCCAATGGACGCATCTTGCCAGTTCGGAGTTTGTATGATCTGAAAAAATTACAAACATCGTTTATTAACAAGGCTCATCATTTTCTTACGAGTATATCTCTCGGAAAACTTCGTGATTCGCCAGAACGGACGCTGTCGATCGACTTGGAAGTATATAGAGTAATACTCTTTTCATTTATTATTATGTAATTTACTTAAAAATTGGGAGAACATTTCCGTGGTATACTTAACATATTGAAAGTTTTACAGCGCTATACGGTAATCAAACACGCAATAAATTAATTCGTTCGGAATCCAAATAATATTAGCCTTCGTTTTTATTCGCGGAAATGCGACGATTCCCGAGAGGCATTAAGAAAAGACCAGCACTGTAGAATCGCGTTATACACGTAGCGAATGTAAGTAATACACTGACATCTGTAATCATTGTATCAGATTGTACCAGAGCTCCGCATAATTCCAATCGTGGGATTGAAATAAATTGAATAGGAGCAACCTTTCATTTAGCTTTAAGTTACAATTTAAGTCGATTCAAGATTGCGATGGTTAATAGATATGAAATGTTAGAATAAGTGTCTTATAATTTACCATTCATGTTGGTTTAAATTTCATCCTTTTATTCTATTATTATTACTGTCGCGAACAAGATAAACGCAAATGTTCAAGCAAGAAATTCATGGAAATTCTACAGAAAATTGGTGAATAAATACCCTCGTATGAAGTTTGGCGTTTTTCTCCAAATCTCGAATCCCAGTTTCGTAACATAACAAATGGGAAAACTTTTACGAATGTTTTTTTCGCTTTAAAGCCAAAATGTCTGAACAGATTAGAGCGAAATTTGGCATATAGTAAGCTAATAAGCTACTTTGATTAACATATAGGATATTTTTTATCCCAGGGAAATGTGAAGTTCCCATGGGGTTATCAAAAATTTAACCACGTGGGCAGTACAGAATAGGACCAATTCTTACTTGTAAATATTATGCAATGCAACCGGGAGGTTCGTGAACACGCCAGTGGCGTAGATGATCACTTCGAAAGCGTTGGCGAGCGTGTAGCCCGCGAACACGTAGCGCTTGTAGAACACCGTGCCTTTGACGCCAGTCCACAGGAAGAAGAACGTTGACGCCTGAAACAACAGCACAGGCAAAGATAATTACTAACATAACAGATACCCAATGCCATAGAAACTATTGGAGGGTTCAGTTTTCCCTAAGTAGGCAAAACTGGAGTTGCGAGTAGGCAAACAGAGATGGCAGCACACACGACTAGCCAAAAAAAGTGACATGCATGTTGAATATGCATAAAAAATATTTATTGCATTCTATATAAGTCATATTTAATTAATTAAAGTATTACTTTATTTAAATAATAGTAATAAAAGATCTTTATGTTTTAAAAAATATAGGGCCATCTAGTGACAACGAAGAAAAATAATTATGTTTATAACGCGACGAAAAATACGTATTACCATACTTTTTAACAATTTATCTTATGAGCTTATTGTGCGTGTACGCGTACGAAAATATATTCTCGGTATCCAGGGTATTTGGGTCGCGGGCATTCAAATCTCAAATTTTTTTTGGAGACCAAGATGGCGTCTGCAAATTAATTTTTACAAAGCACGATTTTGCAGTAATAGGAATATAAAGACATATAATGAACTTCGTTCTCAGCGGCTGTACCATGACACCCATATTTCTTTTTTACTACATTCTACTACCTCCTGTGACTTACCCACATACTGAAGTCATAACCCCACGGAAGAAACAGCACACCAGTGTTATATTTCTCCCAGTGGCTGATGTAGAAGTTGAGAAGTAGGTTCCACATGACATAATACATTCTGAAAAATGATGATTAATAATAATAGGTTCTAATAGGTGAGAAAAATCATCTTTAACAATTTGGTCATTTTATAAAATATAAAAAACTAATATAAAAATAGACACAATAAAAACATGGATCCAAATACTACAAAACAGGCATAAAATAAAATATAAGAATATCAATATAAATTTAGTAAATTTTGATGTGTCGATGAAATAGTATTTTATGCAACAGTTGTATAAGGAGGGTTAAAAATGCGAGTGGCGCAGGTTACGATGCGAGCCTTGGCGAGCATCGTAAATTGACGCCATCGAGCATTTCTTGACTACTTATACAACGTTGCATACAATACTTTTTCTACTACTACATTTACTAAAATAAATACAAAAATAAACAAAGAAAAGTACGAAATATAACCATATGTTTGGTAGATACTAGGTATCTATGGAAGACTTAATTATTTTTTATTGACGTCTTCCTAGTGACTAAAAGTGCCATTTTTGAAACATGGAGTCACTTAAACGAATGTTTTTCATACAAAAAACCGTTTGTTCAGTGACTCCACGTTTGAAAAATGGCACCATATGTTAAAATAACGATTTTATTATGTTGGCAGTATGGTAGATCTAAAGAAAAAAAGTTATAGGTCTATGGCTAGAAGTATCGTTTTGGCGAAATAACGACACATGTTCTATTATATTAGGAATAGACTATAGACTTTTCTGAAATCATATAATCTATGTTCTTATATTAGTGTTCGGGACCATTTAAAAGACAGATAACAGTACAGGAGTAGAAAAAGAATTTTTCCTTACTACATTTTATTTTGGAATTATTAGTTTTTTGTATGAAACGGTTTTTTGTATGAAAAACATTCGTTTAAGTGACTCCATGTTTCAAAATTGTCACTTTTAGTCACTAGGAAGACGTCAATAAAAAAAAATAAGTCTTCCATAAATACCTAGTATCTACCAAAGATATGGTAGTATTTCGTACTTTTCTTTGTTTATTTTTGTATTTATTTTAGTAAATGTAGTAGTAGAAAAAGTATTGTATGCAACGCAGTATAAGTAGTCAAAAAATGCTCGATGGCGTCAATTTACGATGCTCGCCAAGGCTCGCATCGTAACTTGCGCCACTCGCATTTTTAACCCTCCTTATACAACTGTTGCATAAAATACTATTATGTATTTTTATAATCCATAATCACAGCACATTCGCTTTGGATCTTTAGTTCATAGTATTGTTTTTGTATGACCCAATGTAAAACATCCAACTATTCACACTACTAATTCATAAAATATGTAACTGCAAGTGAAATCATTTACCTAATAGGTGATATGGAGTAATCCAGACTCCCAAATATGGAATACAGACACGCTGGTATGAAGAATACTGAGTAAGAGTCCAGCCCGTGATCAAATAATTCACCCAACGGGCCTGATGTCTGCGTGCGACGGGCTTGTTTTCCGTCGATACCATCTGTGAAAAAAATGTGTGAAATCTTAACACTACTTCTTTTTGTCAACGCGTAACGCTATTGTATCAACTACATTATTTTATAGAAAGTATTTCATTCATCTGTAATAGTACGTAGTTACGTACAAAAGAACCTTTACCCACCTACCGAAGTGTGCGGGGTGGCACATGTATCTTAACTTTCGTGCGTACATTTACTGTTTTTGCGTATTCTTAGCGATATGTAGAAAGCTTTTGATTGTATAAATGTTAACATAAAAATTAATTGAATTAACCATTCTGGCATTTTCATACACCTATATGCTTTATTACTACTTATATTTTTAAAAGAATTCAGAAAGTGCAGCTTTATGAGGCACAATTTCACAGATCACTTGTTGAAATGGGAGTTCCACGAGGTTTTATTTTGGGACCTCTATGTTTCTCATCAAAAATACTCACCAAGCGTATAAGCAAGGAACAAAAACACAGCGAGCGAGTATCACAGCAATTGGCGTATTGTTATGGTACAGAGTGTTACAGAGACTGTGTCGTTGCGTAGAGGCGCGCTGGCCGCTATGTAGTTGTAGTCATAGTACGAAAAGAGCAGGAAGTCTAGTACTGTTAGCAGGAAGCTAGTGGAAGTTTCACAGATCATTTGTTGAAATGGGAGTTCTACAGGGTTCTATCATGGGACCTCTACGTTTCTCGCAAGAGTGTACTACAGCAATTGGGGTATTCCCTCACTGTGGCCGTTCAGTTGTGCCACAGTGACTGTGTCGTTGTGTAGAGGCGCGCTGGCCGCTGTGTAGTTGTAGTCATAGTACGAAAGGAGCAGGAAGTCTAGGACTGTTAGCAGGAAGCTAGTGGAGGTTTCATTTGTTGAAATGGGAGTTCTACAGGGTTCAATCTTGGGACCTCTGTTTCTCATCAAAAATACTTACCAAGCGTATTAGCGAGAAACAAAAACATACCGAGCGTGTACCACAGAAATTGGGGTATTCTCTCACTGTGGCCGTTCAGTTGTGCTACAGACTGTGTCGTTGCGTAGAGGCGCACTGGCCGCTGTGTAGTTGTACTCATAGTACGAAAAGAGCAGGAAGTCTAGTACTGTTAGCAGGAAGCTAGTGGAGGTTTCACAGATCATTTGTTAAAATGGGAGTTCTACAGGGTTCTATCTTAGGTCCTCTACGTTTCACATTAAAAATACTCACCAAGCGTATAAGCAAGGAACAAAAACACCGCAAGAGTGTACCACAGCAATTGGGGTATTCTCTCACTGTGGCCGTTCAGTTGTGCCACAGTGACTGTGTCGTTGTGTAGAGGCGCGCTGGCCGCTGTGTAGTTGTAGTCATAGTACGAAAGGAGCAGGAAGTCCAGGACTGTCAGCAGAAAGCCAGCGAAGGTGAGAACGTTGGGGGCTACCCAGCGAGGGACCAGCTGAAATAAGAAATTCTGGATTATTTCCGACACATAAAATACGATATGCGGGTATTTTTGAAAATCCGCTGTTTTCCAACAAGTCCAATCAGATACTTTTTTCTAAACGTCAAAACAAATAAAACAAATATTTTCTATGGGATTCGTATAAAATACAGGCGGATAACGCAAAGTTTCTTGGAAACTGATAAATAGTGCTCTTATTATCAGTTTTTCTGCAATTAGAAATCTAAAATCACGTTAAAATCGATATTTTCAAAGACAAGTGACATTATTTTGCGACTTTTTTTTCTAATCCGTACAAAATAATTTTTTTTTACCTAGGAAAATACCCAATTGACACTGCGTCATGCGACAGTCACTTTACATAAATTACGTGGAGCCGTTTTGCCCCATGATAATGTTTGAAGTTACTCTTCTATAGTATTGTAAATCGCTGATAACAGCTAACAAAATACACACAAACGATTACAAGGCCAAACTGAGGAAAAAAACAAGGGATAACTAATTATAATATCGAAATATGAAAGCTACATGTTTTATAGGAAAACTCGTTTGGTAATACGAAGTGTGTATAAATAGGCTATTCGACTAAGTTTGTTTTCGGATATTATTTTATACGAACAACAAATACTGGTACTCTTAACACTAACAAGAAGTGTTTTCGAAAACAACAAGTAAATTGGTTATTAAATGAGGCAGCAATTAAAATTTCAAATATGTATGATGTATTTTTGTTTTCGGTTTCGTATTATGTTACTTTTTGAAATGAATAAGAAAAAAATAACCAGCCAAAGGGTACTACCCATAAAAATCCATATGATTTTTTGCCCCACTTTAATATTTATATTATTGTGTTTTTAGTATGTTTTGTTATGTTAGAAGGCAATTGCCGCACGTATAGCAAAGGCAGAAGATCAGCCATTTATTTTGCGTTTTATCAGTGACTAGTTGGGTGACAGTTCTGCTAGGTAACTTTTTTATAAAATATTTTTTTTTAGCCTCGTCACTCCCTGAATACCGAATTTCATCAAAATCTTTGGAACCGTTTCCGAGATCTTCATTATAAATATATATAAGAATTGTTCTTTAAAAGTATAGGATTCTGATTAAAAAAATTCGATTTAGCTAATGAGTCTGAAAAGATATGCGTCGGGACGTAACGACCCCATCGCTAACTGGATTCCCAGTGCAGTCAGTCAACGCAGGGTAGCTTGTGGCTAGGGTTACCATCCGTCCGGATTTGCCCGGACATGTCCGAACTTTCTGCCTTTTGTCCGGAGTTTGTCCGGCTTATTAATTTGTCCGGATTTTTTGAATATGAGTAATTAAGCTACATTGATATGTAGCTTCATTACTCGTATTCAAAAAATCCGTTACATCAAATAATTCAAAAAATCTTTATTAACTTCTCATTTTTGTAAACTAAGCGGGTGACGTTTTACATTTTGTGACTAAAATGTCCGGACTTTTCTCGAAATGTCCGGCTTATTATCAGGACCTTTCAAATTTTTATATGGTAACTCTACTTGTGGCGAACTGATATGAGTGGCGACACTACGTACCCTGCCTCCAGGGGGACCATGCACACATGCGCTTACACAAACACATATACACAGTTACACACCCCCTTCCTCTGTCTTGCCTTAACTGGCCGGCCAGATTGGAGTCGCAAGAGCAGAACATACGCTCCAGGGTGGAAGTGTAATGGCGTAATAAAGGGGAAACTCGCTTCCGGGGGTATGCCCCGTGATGGTTAAACCGGAGCCGCACCTTTCGACACCCTCAGCTGCTCACATTACTTCCCCAGTCTTACGCCTCGCTCTACTTTGAACTCGTCCCCTCTAGTTACTAGCTTGACTCTGGTCACACTGTTCTTATAGATGTCTTTTAGAACTGCTATGATTACTGGATTTATGTTGCATTCTTGTAGAGCTCGCCATATAGAGTTGTGTATGTATACCTATGTATATTTTTTCATCAACTTCAAAAAAGCGGTTATCAATTTGAATGTATGTATATATGTTTTTTGTGATTCCGTACCTTGAGGGTATAAAACGGGACCCTATTACTAAGACTTCACTGTCCGTCTGTCTGTCACCAAGCAGACATACGGACTCATGAACCGTGAACGTTAAAATTTTCGATCTTCTGCCAGTCGCATATAAATTTATCAAGGTCGTCCCGCCATCTGGTCCTCGGTCCACCTCTACTAAATGAAGATAATGAAGATAAGGGGGAGGCCTTTGCCCAGCAGTGGGACACTATACCTACTAGGGTGCTTCTTATAACGATGAAAAAATTTTTTTTTCGATTTTTCCGCGCGTCACGCCGTCATTTGATACTATACCTTAAGAAACTATTTCAGTAATATTTTTAAATTTTTAAAGTTACATTTAAGGGTCGCTACCAATATTCAAATTTTAGTTAAAAGTTCAAAATCACTGCAAAACTTAGATTGATTTTTCATTATATAGAGCATTTAAATACGAAATAAATTAAATTATTTCGAATAAATATTTATTACTAAAACTCTGAAATCATTTATTGAAAGATAAATTGTTTTGGTTAATATTGGATGGTTTGGGTTAATATAGGGTATTTTCAAATATACTCTGTTATCATTAAGAGTAAATCTCGCTTTTGCTCTTTGAAAATATCATCAATATACTAAATTATTATATTCTTCTTTTCGCAGAACCTTCCTGAGGTTCACCAGTCGAAAATAAAACATGGTTGTATTTATATATAATATAAGTACCTATAAAATACATCATTGTTTCAAGTTTGTAAATAGTCATTCAAAAATGTTGATGAGTAACCCAGAATACAACAAAAATATATGTGTTTGCTAGTAAAAAAGTCTGCAGTGTTTTGTCTTAGATATGTTTGATAATAATACATATTTATTTTTGTATTCTAGCCTATGATTAGCAAAAACAATTTAAAAAAAAAGAAACATCAACTAAAATTTCTTTGTTAAGAACAATGAAACACACTAGCAATTAGTCGCCAGTTTTAGTTAGTTTTTCAAAGGTTGCATAACTTAAGGTCATTTACTGGTGCATACTATCAAGTAGAGGCTTGTAACTAATATTTTTACCATATCATCACATCGAAAAATATATTTCTTACACAGATATGTATCTTTTTCGGTTCTGTCGATTCAAATTCATGTTTAAAAAGGAAAAAAAAAATCGCAATATTATGTTTTTGCTATGTCTCTACATCAGGGTAGTCCAGCAGATCACCAGCAACACTAGCTATTTAGTAACTCTAGCTAAGAGTATTATGATAAGATCCAAAAAACTTCCACTATTCATCTCATTTTTGTTCCGCAAGAGTAATCTTGTCTGTGGCCACTTGTACACTCATTGGTCACTCAACATTGTCAACTAAGGATTTCAATTTCAATTTTGTTTTCCTTTCATTCTATTTTTGGCTCCAAAGGAGCACAAAATCTACATAAATAGCTTATACCGGTTTTTACAGCAGTGGTGTCGAAAGGCTGAAATTCCATGGAGTTAGTGTACTCGTATTGCAGACATTGACATGCTCCAGGTGAAGAAAAGAATGGGGAAGGAAAAGGAAGGAGACCTTTGAGCATATTTCGCTATAAAACGTAATTTAACCACAAATTTCAATCAATCAAGGAGACTCCATAGTCAAAGTCCAAAATGTTTTTTTTTTTTTAAAGTTTGACAACTGTTAGCGACCTCTAAATTTGGTCTAAAAATTAAAATAAAAAACACTCGATTCATATTTTACAGTAGAAATTCAAATAACAACGTGACCGGGTAACATTTCAAAAGTCGAAAAATAAGAAGCACCCTTTTCTTAGACTGTAGGTTACAGTCTAAGAAAAAAATGTAGTATATATGTAACCCTGAGCAGTTATACTCAATAGCATGTATGTTTCAAGAATGCTTTGCGGTCGTTTCATATTATATCGTTTACAATTACCTATTGTTTCTGTAAGGTTATCAGTTTGACGTAAGATGAAGGTACATACTGTTTTGACCACAAAGAATTGGTTCTTATATTAATTCTTATGAATGAATGTGGATTAAAGAGTAAATTTTATAGAATCGCTACGTTATATCTGATCGGTTATGTTAGGGATAAGGATTATTATTGTGCTAAGCGTTGGTGTGACGAGTTGAAAATCATTGGAGGCCAATAGGCTATTTTACTATGTATGTTTTTGACTAATACTTTATATGGAACAAATAATACCACTAAAAACAAATCTTTTTTTTTTGAAAACTGAAATAAAATTGGTTGATAATTGAAGGAGTAATAGGCATTAATCAGTAGCTTGCATTTCATACAGACATAATATAGACTTTGGCTACCCTGTGTTTAGATCATTTAATACAGGATAAGTAACGCAGATAAATCATCTTACAAAACTTTCTGTCGCTTTTGGTGCGGGGGTAAGCTACTACTAAATCTAAAAAAACACACATTCTCAAAAATAATTTGTGTCGCTAACGCACACTTACAAACAATTCAAACACTAGCATTTTTTCTGCACACCAGTACAGCTCACATTGAAAAAAATGTGTAAATATACATAATAATACAGTCTTGGCAAGAAAGAGAGAGAAGACAAAGGGATTGACTACTCTATATTCAAGTCTAATGCACAGTGAATAAATACGAAAGTTGTAAATCAAAAATACACTACTCTCGTGGGGAGTGCGCTAGTGATCACAATCGATTACGCAACTAGTTTTTATGGACGTATTAGATTTTTGATCTTATACTTTGGCAGAGTGAAACGCGCAGGTAAGGCTTATCCTGTATTATATGATCTTAGACCCTAACATCATACTAGCGGCCAATTTATTTTGCTTGATATGTAGCCGTTCTCGTAATTTAGTTAAAATTAGTGCCTACCCTGTTAAAAATATTTGTGCACGCCTCTGGCATTTACTAGCATTAGATAGCTTTAGCCCTTTAGCGCCACACAAAGGGTAGACAGAGCCACGGGCCTTAATACTCTTTGGCCACATAGGCCACTTTTAGCGTGAAGTTAGGCGAGAATATTGTCTAATAAAAACCCGATTGTCAAGAACACCATCGACGGACGGAACTACCGAAGTTGTATCGGTAGTTCCTCTACTCATCAATGGTGTTCTTGACAATCGGTTTTTTTTTTTAATTTGCCCAGCAAATAAACTTGTGTGATAATATTCTCGCTTGTATGATAATACTCATCACTAGATGGATATCCGTAGCACCATCTATTATTTTCTAGAGAAGTTGAAGAGACTTTCAAGCGTAAATCCGAAATAACTTTTTTATTTATTTATTTAAACTTTATTGCACAAAAAAAAGTGTACAAATGGCGGACTTAACGCCAAATGGCGTTCTCTGCCAGTCAACCATTGGACCAAGTGGAAAATAATTTGGGTGGTGTGACAGAATGTGTAAACTAAATAGAAAAGCATAAATTAAATATCTAAAAGAATACAATAAAATTATAACATACGAGTTATATATCCACATATATGTATACGTATATATACACATATATGTATACCAATACAATTACTATAGATAGAATAAACATATAATAAATATCAAATAATACATAAATACCTAAAATAATATATACGCATAAATAATTATCATATGGATGACTACTAGTTACTGCACAGGGACATCATGAGAAAAGACTTCTCAGAGAAAACGTTTATGAACCGCCCGTTTGAAGGCTAAACGACTAGGTGCACGCCTAATGGATTCCGGAAGAGCATTC
Organism: Acrobasis suavella; assembly: GCA_943193695.1. Taxonomy (NCBI): domain Eukaryota; kingdom Metazoa; phylum Arthropoda; class Insecta; order Lepidoptera; family Pyralidae; genus Acrobasis; species Acrobasis suavella. The sequence continues at coordinate 10,818,888 of OW971951.1, forward strand.
CAGAGGAGAATGGATTTAATTTGAAAGGATTTGTTCATGAAATCAGTATGATAAGACAGATAAAGTTAAAAGATTAGAAGAGCGGAGATTTCGCGAATGTGTAGAGCTAAGAAGAGAAAATTGAGACTTGAGATAAGCTGGTAAGTTAGGGTCATTGAGGGTAGACTTTTAAACGGCTCAACCGTTTTTCATCAAACACAGCTAAGAACCACCGCAAGGTAACTTGCTTTCACGTAAAAAAACCACATCGAAATAGGTCCATCCTTTCGAGCGCTACGATGCCACAGACAGACTGACATTATCGTCAAACATACAACACACTCTTTTAGTCGGGGGTCAAAAAATAAAAGCATGATACTCATGAGTAGGTACTTTTTTTTGTGAATTAGGAAAATAAATGTAAATCATATTAAGGGCTTTTGTCTTTCCTGTGTGGTCACATGGCCTTAGACAATAATTTAACTTTGAAATTGGGACATTAATATTTAAACCATATTATATAGATAAGATGAAGTGATTTAAATATGGTATGTGTCTACAATTTGATAAGATAATAATTGAATCTGTTTCTATGACAGGAGATAAGAACTTGACACAGGTTTGTTGGCTGAAGGTGAAGAAAATAAGGTCTTAATAATATATGAGGGTAACTATATTAAGGATAGATTGAGTCTATCATTTCACATGTACAGTCAAGTACCAAGATGCCTGACCAGGCCTTCTACTTATATCTTTAATTTTCTCTTAAACTAAAAATAATATTAACATGAAATTTTATATTCAGAAAGACTTGATTAAAATTTGTCTGAATATAAATTTTCATGTTAATATCATTTTTGGTTTAAGAGAAAATTCAAGATATAAGTAGAGGGCCTGGTCAGGTATCTTGGTACTAGACTGTACATTGTTATATGATAAGTGCTATTTTTGAAACGGAGTCAGTAAACAAAAGATTTTTTTTTTTTTATAAAAAATAATCATTAGTTTAGTGACTCTGTGAGTTTGATAAAATGGCACTGCATGACTTTATCAATAATAAGGCAATACAGTATTTTCGGTCTTGTGTGTATAAGCAAACCAATAATTATTGATAAAACCAAAAACCCTACTGCGTTTTTATAAACCCAGTGTCACTCTCGGAATTAACACAAATCTAACGACACCTCTCAAGCTTGAATCTATTAAGGGACTACCTGAATTTTTCGGGGTCCAGTGCTGCCCCCATTTGAAATAAATCATTTGAAAAGAAACGGAGATATCATTTAAAATTTGGTCTTGATCAGACCCTGGATAACCCTTCAAACTATTTTATGAACTACTGTTTACATTTTAAAGTGAGAATGTGAAGCTTTTCTACTCACATACGCCAAAAGCTTCACGTTTTCACTTTAAACTGTACCTAAAACTTCAGGCAGCCCCCTAAGCCGTTTAGGCTGCAGAGCGTACCATGGAAATATACATAGTTACACACAAACATACATACACTAAAAAACATAACCTTCCTTCTGACGCAGTCTGGTAAAAAATGCTTTTTTATGAAACTGACTACTATGAAGAAAGTAAGTAAGGAATTTTAGTATGAGTTTGAACTAGTTGTAGTGAAGTAATCAAGTCGTTCGCAATTGGAACTGGCTGTCTGAGGAAGTATTGTCTACAACATCTATGAACTATCGATACATTTTCACGTCTTTATTCCTGACGGGGCAGACAGAGCCCAGGTCCGTAAAACCTACAGGCTTATGACCTGCTTTATAAATAGACTGGAAAATTAACTACGCACAAATAAAGTGGCTCTAGAATTAAACATTTTGTGAATATGTGAACTTACTAACAAACAAATTTCAACAGCGCCTTAAATACACACATCAGCTTTAAGCTGCTCCTCAATAACCCAAAAAAAGTTATCTGGCGCAGCCAAGCATTCCACTCAGTGAAGCCCCAAATACTAGATTGGCACAACCCCTGTTACCAGCAAATCTCCCACCCGAGGAATAACATCTCACCACATGGTGATTTCCCTGTGTATTCTGAAAGTCGTTAAACAGACTCCGGGGTGGTGTTGGGAGATGCCACGAGAACCCAGTCAAGTGGGATTTCTCAAACAATGACCTTTCTGAATTTGGAGCTGTTCAAAGCATGGCACCTCCTGTCATGCTCCAACTGCCCAACCTCTTGTACATTCAATGATTTACACTCGGCTAATCACAGGGAGTAAGTGTGGCCACACACTGGTCCACAACCTTATGAAAAAGTAATTCGGACTTGCTAAGAAGAAGAAGATAACCCAATAAATGAATTAAGTAATAATTTGGCAGTGGCAGAGTGAGATGAAAGTTTTGTATGGGTGGACTACTTTTGATAGGCCTGCAGGTTAGTAAAGACTAGAGGTTTGTCAGCTAAAAGTGCTTTCAGCTGCTGGACAGCTGGTGAAGAAAAATGACATCCTTTTTATGTGTAAGACAACCTGTGGCACTTCTGACTGCACACCCATGGCAGAGAATAAGTATTAGTACTCACGTACAGAAGTCCAGAAGTCGTACTCAGAAAATAAATTCAAAGAAATATCTACTTAATGTGATTAGCACTATGGTTTCATTTAGCTCGCGTCAGAACTCATCACCTCTTCGTTTAGATACCTAGACATCTATTGCAAGCCAGTTTCATTCTTATTACTCTGAACAAAATATTCATGTAACTGAATTTTTCCCTCCGAAGTTATCGTATTGCCGGGCGAATAGTATTAATGTAGGGAGTGACACAGGCCTGATCATGTATAGTTGGTACCCCTTTGTAAGCAACTTTAAAAAAGGTTTTTTTTTTTGTGTGTTCCCTAATTACATGAAGATGCCTGGACCGATTTGGAAACTTCTTTTTTTTGTTTGAAAGGGCATACTTGTCAGGTGGTCTTATCGAAATTTTATCAAAATCGATTGTGTAATTAAGTTACAATCTTACAATGGTGATTAAGACAGATTTTAATTTTGAAAAATTTTAAGTCTTCGTACTCACCTCAACAACTTTGTTCCAAAACGGGTGCATAACATACACACTCAGCGGGCTGGTGTCTATTGCCATGTACTGAAAAAAAGAGGAAACAAACTGTTAAGTTTTGAAGATTTTCATTGTTACAAGAGGCTAAAGAACAAAAGTATTTGTATTTATTGTATTCTTAAACACTCACATATTTATCCATTAATGGGGCAGATAGAGCCCTAATTATTTTGCTGCTACATCGCAGATTTAATATAAGTATTACGCTCTAAACGGAATCTCCTAAGGTCCTGCTCAATTTATGTCCCCATTCCCCATCCTTGCACCTCTTCCTGTTCTCACCATGTGGAGGGTGTTGTTAATCAACAAGACAAGAACAGGGGAGAGGTGCTAGGTTGGGGACGGGTGATGCATATTGCACGGGGCCTTAAGAAATTCAGTTGTGGTTTTGGGCAGACCAAACACAAAGTCACAAAACACAAAGGCCACTTTTAGCATGATGATGGGCGAAAAGGTGGCAAAAAGGAATCAAAATAGTAATGCTAATAACATGATTCACAATTCTGCCCATTCTCTTGATCATATTTTAGGATCAGCACACAAAAAAAAGCAGCCTGTAAATTTTATGTCTTTTCTATTCTCTCAGAGCAGCTTGGAAGAGATTTAAGAACTTTTTTTATTGGGTTTCATACGCAAAGGATTTACAAACTTTAGGTTTGGATCCCAGAATTACTCATGTTTCAATGTTGCAGGACTTTTGTGTAATGAAGAATAGGCAAAGTACTCAGAGTGTGACACTTTGAGACTTTCATGGAACAAGTAAATATTGCGTAGACTCAATGACTCTGAAGTTGGCAAACATCCAACAAAAATATATATATATATATGTTTTCCTAGATATATCTAGGAGAAACTTATACATTTTTACAGCATCGGGCTGAACTGTACATGTTTTCTGTTTTTTACAAGCTTTTACAATTTGAAAATTACAATCTTATATTAAAAAAAAAATATTTTCATCTTTTAAGTCACTAAAAAAACCCACTAATTTTCATACTCAAAGGGTTTACAAACTTTAGGTTTGGATCCCAGAATTACTCGTGTTTCAATGTTGCAGGACTTTTGTGTAATGAAGAATAGGCAAAGTACTCAGAGTGTGACACTTTGAGACTTTCATGGAACAAGTAAATATTGCATAGACTCAATGACTCTGAAGTTGGCAAACATCCAACAAAAATATATTTATATGTTTTCCTAGAGATATCTAGGAGAAACTTATACATTTTTACAGCATCGGGCTGAACTGTACATGTTTTCTTTTTTTTACAAGCTTTTACAATTTGAAAATTACAATCTTATATTTTAAAAAAATATTTTCATCTATCAAGGCACTAATAATAACCGAAAAATAAAAATGTCCAATATGATAAAGCAATTTAACTATACCTACTAGATGTGCAATAAAACCGGTTTCTGAAGATTAATTAAAATCCACTGTAGCGTGTTTACGAAAGCCTATATTCGATTACAAACCGAAGGCCATTAAATATTGATTTTTAGGTTAGGTATTTGTAATGCGTATAAACGAATACACGTAATAGAGTTATTACACGCTTATTAGCTAGAAACGAGTAAAAAGTAGTTCAATACTATGGAATCAATACTTTACCTTATAATTATCGAACCCTTCGAGGTGTTCTCGACTTAAATACTTGTATTTAAACATTGTAGAAATATTCCACTTAACAGATTCACTTTAATACTTAAATTATACCTCTACAGCGTCACTAGAACATATTTTATGTATTAGAATTCATTTTAATTTCTGTAATAATACTCAGCAAAGTTTTATCGCAATCGTACGATCATGCTATGAAAATTAAACCAATAAAATTGCAGTTTTCAACACACGCATCTGACGCATACATAGCGCATATTTAATTACGATCTGTCACTGTCACTGTCAGTACTCAGTTGTTAATTTTGACATTTAAAGTGAAGTGCCTGCGGTAGAACTTGAATCGAGATTATATCAAAACTTGCCACTGGATGCCGCATGCATGCTGGATGGACTAAAATGTATTTTTCTTAGCGTTATGAAAATAGGACTGTATGTTTTTTTAACCAGGTATACTATCTCTGATACTCAGTAGTCCTAGCCTACCCACCAATATTTGATGGACTTATTGGTCATGGTCACTCATGGTTAGTAAAGTAATTTGATGATGTTTGCACTAAAGTTATAAAATATGTGGGTTCTGAAATATCCATTCCTCTTTGTCATATAATTAGTTTATGTTTTGCTACGGGAATCTATCCTGATAAATTAAAAATAGCTATAGTTAAGCCATTGTACAAAAAAGGTGATAAGAATGTCATGAAGAATTATCGCCCTGTAGCGTTGTTATCAATATTTTCTAAAATCGTCGAAAAGATTATGCATGGCCGCTTATATGATTTCTTAGAAAAACAAAATATTTTGATCAAAGAACAAAAAGGCTTTCGCAAAAACATAACTATCAACACTGCAATCTATGATTTAGTTAAGCGAGCCATTCCTTGTATGGATAAAAGAACACCATCATGTGCCTTATACATGAATATGACAAAGGCATTTGATTGTATTGATCACCCGGTACTTATCTAAAAACTTGATCTTTATGGAATACGTGGCAATGCGCTTGAACTCATAAAGTCGTATCTTACAGATAGAGTACTGTACACTGAGTTAACACAAATCTGTATTGAAACAGTATTAGAAAAAAATACCTATCTAAACCTAGGACAATTAAATATGGTGTGCCTCAAGGAAGTGTTTTAGGTCCATTGCTATTCATTATATATATTAATGACATAGTGAAATCAAGTAAGAATCCGATGATACTCTTTGCTGACGATAATACAATCTTAATTGAAAAAAATAAAAAATATTGACAATAACAATTATGAAAATGACATTAACAATACAATAAATGACGTTATTCACTGGTTAGAACAGAATAACTTGAACATTATTGTTGAAAAAAACAAAAATAATGCTATTTAATCAATGCCAAGTAAGTCCTACAATTAATATATACTACAACGGATCTTGAATAGAAAAAACTACGTAAACAAAATTTTTAGGATTAAGTATAGACAGAAATATGTCATGGGATTCTCATTCTATTGACGTATGCAAGAAATCTATTGACGTATGCAAGAAATTATACAAATTTTCATTTGCACTATATAAGTTGGCACAGATTGCAACAGAGAAACTGTTCTTACAGCATATCATGGTTTTGTGGGATCAACTTTGCGCTATGGATTAATTTTTTGGGGAATCTCTAGTTACAGAGAGATACTACTACGAGCATAAAAGCAATGTATCAGGGCCATATGTGGACTGTCACCCACAGAGAGTGGTGAACCGTACTTAAAATCACTAAGATTATTAACCTTGCTTTGTTTATACATATTAGAAATCTGTATATATTAACTATTTTTAGAGAAAAAAACAGTACCAGGTTTTAATGTCCACCCTAGGAATGTTACAATTTGTTCCAACATCTGTAAAACTGCGTTGATGAGAAAGAATATCACAAAGATGGCTCCGAGCATTTACAATAAACTACCGGAACCTTTGAAATGTCTAAATGCACACAAGTAAAAAACTGCTATTACTAAAATACTCATTAATAAATGCTATTATAATATAAAAGACTATTTTTCTGATGCAAACATATGACTTTAATGAATAACTTAATAACATTATAATTGGCTATATATTATTGTAAGTGTATATGATATTTAATTATTTTTTTCACATTCTTTCTCTTTTATTTTATTTTAATTTGATGAATGAAATGTAATATCATTTGTAATTATGAATTTTTAAATGACTTTGTACCTAATTAATAACTGTTTTACATGCCATTGTACTTTGGCTAAACATGCGCACCTTCAATTTGTCATCACCTCTATCATACCGTGTTTAATGCAAATAAATACATTTCATTTCATTTCATTTCAAGTCAAACTGACTTCCAATAAGGAGGAGGTAATCAATTTGTCAGATTTTTTTAAATGTATGTTCAATGATTATTCGAAGACTCCTAGACCGATTTGGAAGATTCTTCTTTTGTTTGAACGGGTTATACTTTTCAGCTGGTGGTTCTATAGAAATTTTATCATAATTTATTGTGTAGTTTGGGGATGTCGTCGGTTTTTTAATGAATTGAGAAAAATTCCCGAGTTTGTCCACAGTTTAGTTTAATCTATACATATAAAAGCGAAAATCACTCACTCACTCATTACGAAATCTCGAAATCTACATAGCCAATGAAGATGAAATTTGGCAGGAAGGTAGATTGTGACTAGGAGACGTCCGCTAAGATTTTTGGAAATCCATCCTTAAGGAGTGAAATAGGGTTTGCCAGTTTGTATGGAACTTTGTAATTTTTAAAGTGAGACATATGATTTTTTTATTTATTTTAATAGTAGAAAATAATAATGCATTTGTTAGATTTTGAAAATTACATCCCTATAGATACAATTACTTCGGCCGCACTTGTGCATGTCATCCCGAAGCAATTCGCGGCGAATCTTCGTTCGTTTTGTACACTAAAAAGTTATCGCGATAAAGCGCTGGTCCCACTAGCGGCTTCGTTATTTTTCACAAACTATCTGGCAATAATCCAAGATGGCGTCATCTACGTGTTTTAAATATGGACGACGACTTTCTTTTCTTTAACATGTGTGCTAACAATTACATAATGCATTTATTGAAACCTAGAAAGAAAAAGCTACAAATTTTAACACCATTTTATCGTTCCACTCCATTTTTACGCATCAGCACGCGTCTAATCAAATCCAAAACAAACGTCAAAATGAAAAACGCAAGTGCGACCACGCAGAGCGAATGGTAAACGTGCTTAAATCCTTTGATGTATCGCCACCCGCGCGATAACCAACACGAAGTCCGAATATTCGGGACGATACCCGATAACGGCCGGTCACATTTGCGTGTATCGTGTAATAGTACGAAGCTTCGTGACGATAGGCGCAGGTCCGGCCCAAGCATTACTGACTGTTTAAATATTTTATTTTAAGGTTGACTCCGCTTTTCTTTTTCTAAGTGTGTAATAAGATTATGTTCACATTAAAACACATTCGACTTTATCGAATCGATTATGATTTTAGTGGTTTCTGTGTCACATCACAATAAGCAAATTTTTATTTTAAAATAATTTTACGGCTCTGGATACAAGTCCTTTATCTTTATTTCTTTTTTTTTTCAAATGAGTTGCTGTCGACGAATCTCGAGTCCACTGGTTTTCATAGCCGATTGAGGGGCGGACTATAAAATCTGTGCGGACTAGAGATAGGCATTTACCCGGGTATTTACCCGATATGCACCGGGTAAATACTCGTATCTACCCGTTTGGGTGGGTAGATTGGATTATTTATTAAAAAAACTTGTTTATGTCCTCCAATTATATGTAGAAATGAGTGGAATGGTAATATAATGTATAAATCAATGATTATATCTCAAAGAATACATAACGAACATTAAAACCACTAATGTTATCCATATTACACATACTGATTTCATCTTATTTCATGTCTATTTGCTTATTTCAACAGATAACCAAATCTAAAAACATTTGCCAGCAAAAAATGGAAACTTAGACATGTCAATTCGTATTGTTCCGATATAACGGGTAGATTGGGTTAAATATCAACCCCGAAATCAGTAGTTTTGACTTAGGCTCTTGGATGCACAGTCAAAAAAGCCTACTCCCTATGTATGTATGAGGGTGCTCATATATTGACATCGCACTTGATGTCTGTTTGCTTATTTTAACATATAATTACGTCTAAAAACTTTTGCCAGCAAAAACAGAAAACTTAGACCTGTGAACTCGTATGTTCCCATACAGCGGGTAGATTCGGATAAATATCCGGCTTGCTATTTGAGAGAAATGTTATACAATCTGTATTTTTTATACTTGATCAAATAAAATCTGCGGATATTAGACAAAATATTATCGATAAAAAAAACCGAAAAGAATCGATATTAACACAATTTTTTTTTTCTAAAGGTCGTGTTCCGATAATTTTTCCCTCTTTAAGTACACGGCGTATTTTCTCCAGCGAAGTGAACAAGCGTGGACAGAGAGATAAGCGACCAATTTGGCCACCCCAAATTAGTCACTGAACGTAGAATGGTTGTGCATGTACAGTGACTATCAACAGAACGAGCGAGCGATATGAAATGTACGCCAAGCCCAAAAGTGATACTGTGAACTTTCTGCGATATACCTACTTTATGGTTTTATTATTAAGTTACTAAATACGTGAAAGCCAAACGATTTTCTGCGAAATGAAGTTTATGCCATCTGCCAATAAATATTTTTTATGACATAATAAGTTCTGCTATAAAGGGTAGACCCGTCTTGCCATTCCATTTCACGTGTTGTAGTAACAGGATTACTTAAAAGTTGTGCGTTAATTCATTACTTAGTTTCAAGTATGAAAGAATTATGGGAGTAATTACCATTTTATTTGTATCAAATTTAACTGACTGGGGTGTAGAAACCTTAGTTAACATAAAATTTAATAAATGTTGAGGCGTACCTTCTTCAGTTAGTTTAATGTTCATAAATGGCTTTTAGACTCATTTGCATATTATACGCCCTACATTTATTTCATCGTGTCGTATGCTCAATATTTCGATGATGCCTAATAATGATTGCTTTTACGCCCTAAAATACAAGATAGCCTCCATTACCAGCATAAAAAATTAAGGTCGTATTCACCATTGTTTTCAGAATTTGAGAACTTTGAATATTCAGTTCGATAGCGGAACAAAAACTGAATAAGATGGCATTTAAAACTCATTTTGGCCAAAATGGTGGTTACGCCCTTTGAGCCGCAAGGTATCGATAGATAGATTTAAAAAAAAGTACCTAACCACTTTTTTTCACTATAGAAGTATAGAAGAGCCGCTACCTCTATAGTGGAAATTGTAGGTACTGGCCCTGGTATACTATACGTCCTCTACCGTAGATGATATATAGCAGGGCCGGCCCTTGAGCATGATCATGTGGTAGAACTAACAGCAATGCTTGATTTTGGCGCCTCGTAACAAACTGATACAGATATAAGGACATCATTACATCTTAATCTCTGTCGGGGTAGACAGAGCTCAGGGCCGCGAGACCCAAAGACGCTTAGCGTGATGGTGGGCGTTAAGATGGAATATAATCAAAATATGATGGGTTATGCTAGCCGCATCGCTTATTAACATGATTTATAACTTACCCATTCCCTCGGTCGGCTTTTACGATCTGCGTGGGAAGACAAGCAGTTGGTATTTACCCGACTCCGCCAGAAGGAGGGTTATTCGAGAGTATGTACTCGTATGTATGTATATGTAAGTATGTATAATTGTTTGGCACTCTCTGCAGCCTGAACGGCTCGATAGATTTTAGCTTGAGAGGTGTCGTTAGATTTGTATTTACTGTGACACTGGGTATATCAAAATAAATAATAATAAAAAAATATATAAAAAAGGCAGTCGGGTTTTTGTTTTTGTCATAATTACTTGTTTAAGTTTTTTGTTTTCTCCTGATAACAAAAAGGTTTAATCTAAACAAATTTTGACTATAGAAAACATACATACTAGTCCGTATGAATACAGTTAGTGTGTTTACCCGCCTACCATGTGTGAGCTGATACGCCGGCAATCTTCTCTAATAGTTATGTAAATATGAATAACCTACTTTACCTAAATATATAACTGCGGGGGTGTCGATGAAGACGAAGTATCAGTGTATAATATAATATCTCATACTTAATCATAGATGACACACGCAGACATGACATGACCTTCTTCATTCCTCATGAAGATCTTGTAATATTATGTGGTCGCAAGCATAACTGAGTCAAGGTGAAGAGTGTTTCCACTCGAATACTATGATCCATTGCCATGGCGGGTGGATCAAACTCTCGGCAGAACTTGAATGACTTCAAAAACTGTTCATGTTGATGTAGTGGCCAAGCGGTTCAGGCACTCGTATGTCACAGACACCATGGTATAATAATATACTTCGCCTGGTATGTTCTTCCCGTGACAGCTGGTGACGTGATAGGATAAGCATACGTCATATACATATGGGATACTAACTCAACGAAACTATATTTTATAATAAATACATATATAGATTATAGATAAACATCCAAGGCCCAGGTCATTTGAAGAAGTTATTTTTCCATCTTGAACTGACCGGGGACTTTTTTATTTTATTTATTTAACTTTATTACATGAAATTGTAAATGGCGGACTTAAGGCCGTAGGCCTTTTATTACCAGTCAACCTACAGGTGGTGCTGACATAGGTACAGTCAAATTCATATTCAGACAGATTTTAATTAAGAGCCTTTTCATCTTTGGTTGGTTGTCTCGCTCGCAAATTCAAACATTTTTAAAGATTATTCAAAAATGTGACGTTAGATATTATAGACATGTTTTTATTGTTTTTGTGTGTGTATCGAGAATAAGGTCATCAAAAATTTAAAATTTTGATGACCTTATTCTCGATACACACACATAAACAATAAAAAAACATGTCTACAATATCTAACATATAATATATTAAAAAGTTTATGAGACACTTTTCTTCAAGTGAGTGATGTTTGATTGTGCGAGCGAGACAGCCAACCAAAGGTGAAAAGGCTCTTAAGTCTTTCTGAATACAAATTTTCATGTTAATATTCTTTTTAGTTTAAGAAAAAATTGAAGATATCAGTAGAGGGCCTGATCAGGTATCTTGGTACTTGACTGTACATTTCGGAAATATGGGGCAAAAACTCCAAAATTAAAAACTGGGGGTTGAAAATTAAAGACTGGGGATCAAACCCGGAACCTCCTGAGTAGCAGACAGGCATGTTAACCATTACGCCACGGAGGAAAAAGAATCAAATTAGTGATGGCCTGATATCGCTTATCGCAGCACTATGATTCGCATTGTCGCGTTTCTTCGATTTCCATCGCGGGAAGAGAAACAGATGGTTTAGTTTTACCTTTTCTTTAACACCAGCTTGGAAGCTACTTAACTTGTAGGCGCATAAAATATATTTTTAGCAAAGGGTTAGTGAGGACAAATCAATTGAAAGAATTTACTCGTATGTCTCCAATTAAGGCGATTGGCGAAATATAACGACTCAATCAACTTAAATTCGCCAAGTGGCTGCTAATATTGGATTAGGCACGTTTGCTGAAGAGGTTGTCTGCAGTCTGGCTATAGAGTTGACGTCACATTTTGCTTCCTTAATCTAAAAAAAATAGTATTACAAATTTAAGAAATGCTATTTTAATAATACTCGTCTCCTACCCTAGACAGAAATCAGACTTTCCCATACAAACGTAGTCTAGCTTTTATTTTGAAATGGCATGTCAGATATTGGCAAAATTATGTTATTCCAAAGAAATTGCATATAGATACCTAATTTTCACAGTAAAAATATGAGCTTAAAAGAGAATATGGTGTATCATATCATATTTGACCATCAGTATGGAAAACTTCTATACTCTCATATTTTCTTTCAAGTTCATATTTGACTGTCGAAAAATAGTTATAACTTATATGCTTAGATATATGCAATTTCTTTAAAATGATAAAATACTACCGAAATCTCACATGTCATTTCAAAATAAAAGTTAGACTACTTTTGTATAGAAAAGTCTGGGGTAAGGACTCTTAAAGTTAGACTACTTTTGTATAGAAAAGACTGGGGTAAAGACTCTAAAAGTTAGACTACTTTTGTATTGAAAAGACTGAGGTAAGGACTCTTAAAGTTAGACTACTTTTGTATAGAAAAGTCTGGGGTAAGGACTCTTAAAGTTAGACTACTTTTGTATAGAAAAGACTGGGGTAAGGACTCTTAAAGTTAAACTACTTTTGTATAGAAAAGACTGGGGTAAGGACTCTTGAAGTTAGACTACTTTTGTATAGAAAAGTCTGGGGTAAGGACTCTTAAAGTTAGACTACTTTTGTATAGAAAAGACTGGGGTAAGGACTCTTAAAGTTAGACTACTTTTGTATGGAAAAGACTGGGGTAAGGACTCTTAAAGTTAGACTACTTTTGTATGGAAAAGACTGGGGTAAGAACTCTTAAAGTTAGACTACTTTTGTATTGAAAAGACTGGGGTAAGGACTCTTGAAGTTAGACTACTTTTGTATAGAAAAGACTGGGGTAAGGACTCTTAAAGTTAGACTACTTTTGTATAGAAAAGACTGGGGTAAGGACTCTTGAAGTTAGACTACTTTTGTATAGAAAAGACTGGGGTAAGGACTCTTGAAGTTAGACTACTTTTGTATAGAAAAGACTGGGGTAAGGACTCTTGAAGTTAGACTACTTTTGTATAGAAAAGTCTGGGCTAAGGGTTCAATTTCATCGGTTTAGGTATATGATACATGCTTTGTTTATTTATTATTTAAGTATTGTTATATTTGTGTGAGACCTTTGCCCTCCCCCCCCGCTCCTAGATCCGGGCCTGATGCTGCTTTACTCTACTTGAAAATTGTTTTTTTGATTAAAACTAACGTAAGACTCAGACATTACTAATACAGTACGGGTAACTCACGTACAGTGTCAGCTACTGGCCGACATGTTTCGACCTCATCCGGAGGTCTTCATCAGGGCGAATGTGACGCGCTCGTGCACAAAGCCGCTCCACGACACACTGAGTGTGTCGTGGAGTGGCTTTGTGCACGATGTCGATGTCGGCCAGTAGGTGACACTTTACGTGAGTTACCCGTGCTGTATTGAAAAATGTTTTTTTGGATTTTGTTGTTTATACACATTAACCTTGTGAACCATCCCCTTAATACACTTGTTCCTTGGGAAATGTTAATAATGGAACTACTGAGACTCCCATTTTGTTATACATATATTTATTATGTTGATGGTATTTACGACTAGTAGAATGAAATGTGCGCCTCATACATATTATCACATTATGTAATTGACGACCTCTGTGGCCTAGTGGTCATTTTGCCACGCTGTCACACCGGAGGTGTCTGGTTCGATCCCTGGTCAGGTCAAGATGGAAAATTATCTTTTTCAGATTGTTCTAGGTCTTGGATGTTTATCTATATATGTATTTGTTATAAAATATAGTATTGCGGAGTTAATATCCTATTGCACAAGATTCGAACTTACCTTGGGGCCAATTGAATCTGTGTGATTTGTCCATATATTTGTATTTATTTATATTTATGTAATGAGACAAATGCGACTTTATCAGTTGCAGTTTGCAGTAGTATTATGTTCAATGGTACAGTGGGCAACCGAGATACTTTAATTTTGTCTTAAACTCAAAATAATGTTATAATGAAAATGTATATTTAGAAAGACTTTCTGAATGTACATTTTCTTCAAGATTTAGGTCCCTACCTAAATCTTGAAGAAAATGTAAGCATTGCCACATTGTATGGCAATGCTGATTCTTTGAGCCAGGTAGTTACCAGCCTTTATATAACTAGAGACAAATGGGAACCAAAAAACCAAAATTCCCATTCGTCACCACTGGGGACAAATGTGAATTGTAATGGACGTCTGAAATAATAGAAATTCCCATTCGTCCCCAGTGAGGACGATGAGGTCGGTGGTGACAATCGAAACACACAAAACAAAAAATCGTCCCATTTCTTCCCAGTGGGGACGTCCCCTGGCAACGAATGGGATATACCCAATTTTTTATGCCACTCGTAGTCACCCATTCAAGTGCGGACGATGCCCAGGAGTTGCTTAACTTGGTAAGTAAGCAAAAAAACAAATAGCCTCATCTACAATCTATAACGACCTTCTTTGACCCTACACCTAAACTGCGTTTGATAAAAACCAGAGTCGAATACCAGGTCGATTGCAATCGCAAACTAATGGCGTGAAATGAGGCCGTTGTAGATTTCAGTCTACGCGTCGCAGTGCCGGTTTTAGCACTACCAACGCCCAGGGCTAAATTTTTTCGGCGCCCCCTACCTAACTGCAGTTCAGACCCACTTGAAAAAAGGGCAAAGATATAATGAAATAACTGTTTATAAAAAAAGAATAACCGTCGAAGTGCTAGTCGGATTCGCGCACGGAGTGTTCCGAATCTATAAAAAAAAACACGTTTGTGCATGGGAGCCCCACAATATTTTATTTATTATGTTTTTAGTATTTGTTGTTGTAAACAGCAACAGCGATACATAATCCGTGAAAATTTCAACCGTCTAGCTGTCACGGTTCATGAGATACAGATTGACAGACGAATAGTAGAGTATAAGTAATGGGGTCCCGTGTTTACCCTTTGGGCACGGAACCCTAAGAAAATACGAACATCACTATTTAAGTAAGTTTTTTTCAAATAAGCGAAATTAACCCTAAAAAAATACGAACATCACTATTTTTCGCTTATTTGAAAAAAAAATACTAGTAAATAGGCCTCCAAAATTGAGCGAGGGGATAAAGGGGCGCCATGGCCGCCCCTTTATATCCGGCGCTCTGGGCGGTCGCCCAACCACGCCCTACCCTAAAACCGCTATTGACGCGTCGTTTGTATGCTTGTTTGTCCGTGAAATCATGCAACCTGTATGGGAATCCAATTTATTTTTGTCTTGCTGTGCCCGCGGGCTTCGCGCCCTGTGGGAATTTCGAGGTAAAACTTATCCTATGTCTGACCCTGGGTCTCAAACTGATTATATCCATACCAATTTTTAACTGAATAGGTTAAGTGGTTGAAGCGTGAAGACGTAACATATAAACTCATTTTCACATTTACTTATACAACTAGCTGCGCCCCGCGGTGTTACCCGCGGAAAAGTAGCCTATGTGTTAATCCACGGTGCCAGCTTCCTGCATACCAAATTTTATCAAAATTGGTCTAGCCGTTTACGCGTAACAAAGTACACGCACACACTCACAAACTTTCGCCTTTATAATATAAGTGTGATGTGATATATAACAAAAACCCTGTCCGATCCTTGTAGGAACAACTCAGATCGTCAATTTGAACAACTTTTTGTATGGGACCAATGCTCAAAATTCGAAGAACAAATTGTCATTTTCCTACAAATTACCGGGCCGGTCGAACGCTTTTGTATGAAAATGTCGATTTTTTTCAAGTTTCAATCATTGGTCCCATAGGAAAAGTTGTTCATATTGACGGTCTGAGTTGGTCCTACAAGGATCGGTCAGGGTTTTGGTTACGTATTGTTTAGTTGGGAAGTTGGGATGGGATCCAATATCATCATCATTTCAGCCGCATAACGTCCCCGGCTGGACATAGGCCTCTCCCAAGGATTTCCAAAATTACCGATCCAGAGCGACCTGCATCAAGCGCTATTTAGCGACCTTGGTCAGGTCTTCTGACCATCTTGTGGGTGTGTCCTACGTTTGCCAGTGTATGGTTTGGTCGCCATCCGAGAACCTAAGCTCAATGCCCCATTGGCCATGGGTTGAAAGAAAAAAAATATATATATGACAAGCGTGTACAGTTTTTTTTATATGTAAGTGGTCAGAATAGGAATGTGGACTGGGTAAAATATACAATATGTAACAAAACCCCTGACGGATCTTTGTCAGGATTAACTCAGACCGTCGTAATGAACAACTTTTCCTATGCAATGCTTGAAACTCGATGAAAAAAATCGACATTTTCATACACATTGCCGGTCCGGGAAAACACTTTTGTATGAAAATGTCGATTTTTTCGAGTTTTGAGCATTGGTCCCACAGGAAAAGTTGTTCATATTGACGGTCTGAGTTGCTCTTACAAGGATCGGACAGGGTTTTTTACATATTCTATGTAATTTTGTATAGTCCGGCAACTAGATTATCTATAAATAAAGGACCCATATTTTTAACCGACTTCCAAAAATTGAGGAGGTTATCAATTCGTCGCGATCCTTTATTATTATTTTTTTATGTATGTTCACCGATTATTCAAAGACGCCTGGACCGATTTAAAAATTCTTTTTTTTTGTTTGAAAGGGTATACTTTCCAGGTGGTATCATGGAAATTTTATCAAAATCGGTTGTGTAGTTAGGGGGTGAAGTTGTTTTTTAGTTCTGAAAAATTATTAGTTTAGCAAAGTAGTAAAAGTTCACAAAGATACAGCGCTTCGAAGTTTCGAAGTGGGGGTGATTTACGTCACCTTTGGTTAAAAATCGTAGCTGATCGTGACGTCACGCGAAATTTAAATACACTGTATCTTCGTCATTATTTGCTGATCAGATAAAAGAAAAAAATCGTATACAATACTTTTTAATAATCTCTACCTAATGAGCTAAAGAAGGTTTGTATCCACATTCCTATAGTTGAAATATCGATACACTTACTCGATCTCTGGAAATAGTCGGCGTTTCGCAACTATCGAATCGGACTGAAATATACCCCATTCATGCATAACCGTGGTTGAGCAGACGAGCGACCGTAAATACATACATATGTTTTGTAACGAAGTTCCTATTCGTAGAATTGAGTAGGTACATTAATTAGTTAGGTACTGCTTTCTCCGTCTGAAAGTCCTATACAAGGTGCGTAACATTTTATCTGAAGAGGTAGGCGAGTCGTTAATTTTATTACGACTCAATTCGGTATTTGACTTGATTTTTTTTCTTATTCATATCAAAAAGTAAGATGATATGAAACCGCGAACACATAAATAATAAAATTTTACTCCGCTTAAAATTATATGCATTTTAAATCCGGTGGATGGGGAAACTGTCAAAAAACAGAAAAAGGATGTACATGCACTCGCGTAACGTCACTGTCATTAGGTGCCACGCTTACGAAAGAGATAGCGAGATGTCCCCACCACGCTCCCTCTCTTATATTTAAAATGATAATTGCTGCCTCATTTGCTTCCTATTAGTGTTATTTGTTATTCGTATAAAATACTGTCCAAAAACCAAACCAAGTCTAATAGCCAATAATGGAGATTTGGTTTATGTTTATTGGATAGAACCCATTTTTTAGTGCAGCGAGCTCAGAATGCACAGTTCATTTTTAAAGTCCCTCCACGAAGTCACATCACTTCATACCCACTCAACGCGTCCATCCTAAACATGGATTCGCGTAGACAATAACATCTGGCTACCTTACTATTTGGAGTACCTAATTAAAAGCAAGAAACCGGAATACCTCTTTTACAAACTTAAATTGTATAACAAGTTGAATGTACGATCGTGTAGATCGCAACTGCTTGGACATAAAACTGCTGCATTCAAAGGCATTTTTGTGGATACTATTAAGATATTTACGTTAAAAACAATGGAAACATGAAAAAATGTGTAAGCGGCCATCTTGGATCCAAAATCTGAATCCAGTTTCGAGTTTCACGTGGTGCTTTACCCCCACATGCAAAATTTCACACCCCTACAAAGTCCCAGTGAGACGTAATGAATGAAACTGTTTTAAAAAAATCCAGACGCCATCTTGGATTCCGAAATAAATGACAAAGGATTTTTCAGTTCAAAATACATGCAGATATCGATTTTAAGATTGTTTCTCATATGGTAAAACAATCACTTCTATTCTTTAAGTAGTATCTACTATAAAACATAAATAAATAATAAATAGCAAGTCTACACAGGAAACCGTTCACGCGCCAAAATTAAAACGTACCTACCTTGGATTGGAATCCGATAGGTAACAATTATATTTAGAAAGAATAACAAACAGTTTTGTTGCGAAAGTTGTATTTGCTACGTTTCATTGTAAAATGATTTAAGAGGAAATCATTTGGCCTTATTTCCATACAAACGTAGTCTCCTGATTCCTTGTCGGATAGCGCCAGTAAAGCAATGATTTAAAAAAAGAACTTAGGATATATTAGCATGGGGAGCGCATTGTCTTACATAACTTTTCAACTTCTATTATTTATCGGAGGTCCGAAAATATTTCTCATACCATTTAAAATCATTAATAACTAATACTTTAAAACTAATCATTAAAATTCATAATATCAATAATAATACACTTTTACTTTTTACTAATTTTTGTTTTCACATATTTGTTTATACGAATATTCCAAACTCATTATTATTTAAAGAAATAACTTAATATTCATAAATTCGTTCTATTCTAATTTTGTTTTTATAATTTTTTAAATCATGTTTTTATCCATATTTTTAAAAATCATAATGTCTGTAATCATACATTTTTCTACTAACCTATTCATTTTCATATAGTTTTTGACCCTAACAGAGCGCGAGCCGAGCGAACAAAGTGAGTGTGCCGCGGCAACCACCAGCGAAGCGCCAGAAACAAATTTTCGATAGAAAAGTGGACAGACTCGGGTGCTATTTGATTCGTTTAAAAATATAGTTTGTTGTTCACAACTAATGCACTACTTAAAATTATTCCTAAAATCTTCATAAGTCACAGATCCAACTTACAGCACCCCGACTCCACGTGGCTCAAGTTTGCCCCATACTACTAGAGTATTATCCTCTCGAGCGGAGTGAGGTCGAGTGCACGAATGAATCGAAGGGCCCACGAAGCGAGTCTTCTGGTGGAGCCACCCAGAAAAACTTGCATGTTTGCTAGCATGCTGCATGCTTGCTTGCATGCTTCATTTTTGCTTGCATGCTGCATGCTTGCTTGCATGCTGCATGATTGCTTTCATGCATGCCGCATGCCAGAAAAGAAGGTTAGGTTAGGTTAGAACTGTGACCCTAACAGCGCGCGTGCTGAGAGAGTTATTAATATAAAAATTATGATAATTGTCTGTTATAAAGTAAACTATTTTGAACAACGATATTATGACTCGAAGTATCTTCTTAGTAACAACATTATTAATTAAAACAATATGATCATTGAATGTTATGAAGAGAAAAGTTCTGGAAAAAACTAATATAAATATAAACTTATTCCTGGTACAGTATTATGATCACTAACTGCTTTGAGCTTCGTTGGTAAATAAAAAAAGTATAAAGTATAAAATTATGAAGAGTGATTATTATGAATACTTATCGGTAGTAAGATAAAGAATAGAATTTAGAATTTTATGTGAGCCAATATGGACCCATTAGCATGTCCTTATGTTTTCATAATTTTGTTATTAAAGATTTTGGCCTTTGATGTTTATCTATATATTTGTTATAAAATATAGTATCGTTGATTTAGTAGATGTATATGATGATAGTAAGAAAAAAATCGTATACAATACTTTTTAATAATCTCTATCTAATGAGCTAAAGAAGGTTTGTATCCACATTCCTATAGTTGAAATATCGATACACTTACTCGATCTCTGGAAATAGTCGGCGTTTCGCAACTATCGAATCGGACTGAAATATACCCCATTCATGCATAACCGTGGTTGAGCAGACGAGCGACCGTAAATACATACATATGTTTTGTAACGAAGTTCCTATTCGTAGAATTGAGTAGGTACATTAATTAGTTAGGTACTGCTTTCTCCGTCTGAAAGTCCTATACAAGGTGCGTAACATTTTATCTGAAGAGGTAGGCGAGTCGTTAATTTTATTACGACTCAATTCGGTATTTGACTTGATTTTTTTTCTTATTCATATCAAAAAGTAAGATGATATGAAACCGCGAACACATAAATAATAAAATTTTACTCCGCTTAAAATTATATGCATTTTAAATCCGGTGGATGGGGAAACTGTCAAAAAACAGAAAAAGGATGTACATGCACTCGCGTAACGTCACTGTCATTAGGTGCCACGCTTACGAAAGAGATAGCGAGATGTCCCCACCACGCTCCCTCTCTTATATTTAAAATGATAATTGCTGCCTCATTTGCTTCCTATTAGTGTTATTTGTTATTCGTATAAAATACTGTCCAAAAACCAAACCAAGTCTAATAGCCAATAATGGAGATTTGGTTTATGTTTATTGGATAGAACCCATTTTTTAGTGCAGCGAGCTCAGAATGCACAGTTCATTTTTAAAGTCCCTCCACGAAGTCACATCTCTTCATACCCACTCAACGCGTCCATCCTAAACATGGATTCGCGTAGACAATAACATCTGGCTACCTTACTATTTGGAGTACCTAATTAAAAGCAAGAAACCGGAATACCTCTTTTACAAACTTAAATTGTATAACAAGTTGAAAACTGTCAAACAACAATGACAGCCGGGACTAACGGTTGAAGGCGCCTTCCGAAGCATGGAGGAGTTCTGGAAATCTTTATTCCACTTGTGGTCACCCATCCACGTGTCACCTGACTTACGAACTCTTAGGTACGATTCAGACTTACCGGCCCGCATCGGCTCGGGCCGAAATGGATGCAGACACATGCCGCGACAGCCGGCCACGTGCGTCGGAGCCGTAACGTGCCGCGGATTCCGTACGGCTATCGCAGAAGCCGTACGGGTGCCGCGACAGCCGTATGCGTGCTGCGGCAGCCGACAGCGCCTGCGGCATACGTAAACACCCCAAGCGCCCAGAAGTGCTGCTTGCATTGCACTGTGTAGACGCCATAGAATTTTATTAAAAAAATGGTGGAATAGGACGTGGTATTACTTGCGTAATAAAGTTATTCGCCCTTATACTTTAGTGTACACAACTTCGAATGACTCGTCTCGCTGCACTGCGTTTGCGTTCCGCGACAGCCGTACGCCTCCGAACTGACGCGACGCATACGGATGAAGCCGGCTATCTGTCGCGGTATCTGTCGGGAGTACGGCCCTCGCGGAATGTATGCGGCAGAAATATGAACTTTAATTTCTTGTAACAAGTTTCAATTTCCTTTACCGCATTGTGAAATGCCTTCCGGGCCGGGCCGCTGCGAGCCGGTCCGTCTGAATCGTACCTTACGAAAGACCGTGCGATGCGTTCTAATCAAATTTAGTCAGTAAAATGCATGTTTATTTTCGAACCGGTATATAAGTTCTAACGATCTCTTCGACCAATTATTTACAGCTACAATAAAATTAACCACAACGTTTGTAAAACTCAAGATTTCATTATTTCCAAAGAAAATCATTGACGTTGATGTATTTGGAGGTTTGCCAAATACCTGGTTTAGGATACAGTAAAATTTTGGGAAGTACACTTATACTTATCGTTGAGAATATAAATAAATGAATATAAATAAATGAACAAATTACACTGATTGAGCTAGTCCCAAAGTAAGTTCGAAACTTGTGTTTTTTGTTTTTTTTTTACAATATATTGGTTTAGGCATTTGTCCTCAATCTCACCTGATGGTAAGCGACGATGAAGACTAGATATATTTTATTTGGGATACTTACTCAACGGTACTAGATATATTTTATAACATATAATATCTAAATTAACATCCAAGACCCAGCACGCGAATAAGACTACTACCACAGAATAAGTACTAGTACTCACGTACAGAAGTCTTACTCGGAAAAGAAATTCAAAGAAATATCTACTTAATGTGGTTAGCGCTATAGTTTAATTTAGCTCGCGTCAGAACTCCTCACCTCTTCGTTTAGATTCCTAGACAGCCATTGCAAGCCAAATTCATTCTTATTACTCTGGACAAACGATTCATGTAACTGAATTTTCCCCTTCGAAGTGTTCGCCGCGCGCATAGTAATAATGTAGGTACATTTTCGATACCTAAACGGGGAGTGACATAGGCCTGTTGTTACATTATGTATGTATGTATGTAGAAAGAATTGAAGAAGAATTGATTCCAAGCAGCCTCGTGTCAGATATTTCCTTACGTCATAGCGCCCTCAACGCAATCGAAGCCTAATTTTAGCGGCTAAAAACAATGATGCATTTTCCAGGAATTAATCACCTCTATAAAGATCTGAAGTGTTATCGTGTTAGCGGTGAATTCTTGGGGATTGAATTAGCGGGTTAAACATAATATCATTTACGTCATATCCAGAGACCGGAAACACGGGTGCTATTGCTACCAAAAGTATGGATATGACTAAAAGTTCCGGGATTTCTCGAGGATCTAATTGGGTACTAAGTAAATAAAACAATCATAATTAAGTGATTTCAGGATAAGTATATATTTTCGATTAAAATATATCCTGAAGTCTCGTAATTATGATTATTTTTTTTCTAGATTATATAGTCATATCCATACTTTTGATAGCAATAGCACCCGTGATTCCGATCTCTAGTCATATCCCACTTAGGTACAGTCGTTAAAAAAAAAACCTCGCTCATCCAAGCAGGCTCCCGGTTGCATCCTATGCAAAATGTTGCTATATGAGTTGCTACCTTTATTTTTCACGCAGTCGGGTCCTTAGGGTTCCGTACCCGAAGGGTAAAAACAGGACCTAATAAAAACCTTATAAAGACTTCGATGTCTGTCTATCGGTCACCACCAGGCTGTATCTCAAGAACCGCGATAGCTAGATAGTTGGATTTTCATTAATGATGTAATTCTGTTGGCGCTATAACAACAAATACTGAAAACAAAATAAAATAAATATTTATGGGGGACTCCCATACAACAAACGTGTTTTTTTACGAATTTTGTTACGGAACCCTTCGTGCGCGAGTCCGACCTCCCACTTGCACTTGGCCGGTTTGTTTAAAGCTATGTATAAGCACAGAATAAGTACTAGTATTCACGTACAGGAGTCTCACTCTGCAAATAAATGCTAAGGAATAATTTCATACTTCACATTGAGAAGGTACAATAAATAATAATATGGTTTAATTTAGCTCGCGTCAGAATCAGCGCCTTTTCGTTTAGATACCTAGACTAGAAATTGCAAGTCAATTTCATTGATACTCTGGAAAAACGGTTCACATAACTGAATTTTCCACTCCAGAGTGGTCGCCGCGCGCATAGTTGTAGTAACTCCTAGTAGGTAGGTAGCCGCGCACTAGCTGGGGCAGTTGGAGCTCCTACATAAAGAGGTAGGTAAGGTACGTAGTGGAGAGCTTGAGAGAAACAGCACAGAGTTCTTTTATTTATTATAACTTTACAATGATATATACATAGGGCGCACTATAAGTTTCCGGAACTGGCCACTTACATAAACAATATTTAAAAATTTATTGCAACATTTGAAAAAAGAACTCTTTGGCTGTAGAATGCAGTTTGTTTCATCTAACTGTCTTTTGTTTTTACCTTGTGGCGCCATTTAAAAAATTGTGTGTCTGCATCAACATGGATTTAACTCGGGAAAATTTTCGTAGTAAGATTTTCTACGATTTTAAGTGTAATTTGACAGCTCAACAGAGCATCGCTCGGCTTGAAACAGCTTTTGGCAATGAAGCACCATGCAAGACAACTGTTTATAGCTGGTTTGCAGAATTCAAGCGTGGTCGTATCAATCTCAGTGACGAATCTCGCGATGGTCGGCCGTCCACCGCTGTGACCAACAAAAACATCGATGCTGTGCGCCGTATGATTGAAACAGACAGGCATGTGACCTACCATGAAATTCGCGCATCCTTAGAAATAGGCATGAGTCAAATACAATTAATCCTACACAAACATTTGGGTGTGAGAAAGCTGTGCTCGCGGTGGATCCCACACAACTTGACCGAGGCTCAAAAAACGGACCGCGTCACTTGGTGCAGTGCCATGCTTACCAGATTCAACGAAGGTGCGTCAAATTTGGTGTGGGACATAGTAACAGGTGACGAAACATGGATTTATTGCTACGATCCCAAAACAAAGCAGCAATCGAGCGTATGGGTCTTTCAAGATGAGCCGAAACCAACCAAAGTGGCGCGCGTGAAAAGTGCATCTAAGCGGATGATTGCTTCTTTTTTTAATAAAACTGGACACGTGGCTTCTGTTGCTTTAGAGAATCGTCGTACAGTGAATAGTAACTGGTACACGACCATTTGTTTGCCGGAAGTTATTGACGAACTCCGTAAAAATAACCGTAAACGCCGTATCATCCTGCACCACGACAATGCTAGTTCTCACACGGCCAGACAGACAAACGACTTTTTGAAGGCGAAAAATGTAGAACTCATGAGTCATCCTGCATACAGTCCCGACCTGGCACCTTGTGACTTTTTTCTGTTCCCAAAAATTAAGAACCAATTACGCGGTCAACGATTTTCATCACCAGAAGAGGCTGTCGAGGAGTATGAAAAACACGTTTCAGAGGTCACCACAGAGGAGTGGCACAAAAGTTTTCAAAACTGGTTTCATCGAATGAAAAAGTGCATAGACGCCAAGGGAGATTATTTTGAAAAACAATAAATTAATTTTGTACCTTTAATAGTATTTTTTCATATTCATTCCGGAAACTTATAGTGCGCCCCACGTATAAAGATGTAATCAGCTCGAGAGATGGTAGTGGAATGAATCAGAATGATGAGAAAGGATCTAAAATTTAGAAATTGAATTTGAAAATGAAATTATTTTTAGAAAACGGAAATGGAGGTAAACGAGAACATGAAGAATAAGGTTTATTGTAACATCGTTACATACTAATAATGTAGGTAGGTATATTTTTTAATTGGAAGTAACACAGGCCTGCATGGTTTATGACACCATTTTCCTGAAAAACAGATGATACATCATAGTCTAGTCAAATAGTGCGTCAAGTTCAATTAATTATTTAAATATAATTTTAATATCATGTATTTGCAATGACTAAGACATTTTCCTTTTAAATTAGAATAATACTAGCAAGAAAATAGTTTTAATTAATTATAATAATAAAACTCAAATAGTACAGCAAAACAGTGACTTAGAGCTTAGAGCTGTATTCATACTAGGTGATTCATTTTATTTTAATTAGAATTGTAATAAAGTTATTTCCTTAACAATTATAAATATCTAAGTAATGAATGAGTTACTATGAGTTGGATCTATAGGGGAACTGAAACAACGATTGAATTTTTACCCGACTTAAAAAGAAGGTTCCTAATTAAGATGTATTTTGTTTCTTTTTTTAAGACTTTTCAGTAGTGTTTACCGTCATTCGAATAAAAATCAATTTATTGTTTGAAAAAATTACATGGGACTGGTGATGGAAGATTATGGAGGAGGTCGTTTTCCAGCAGTGGGACTGTGTAGGTTAAATAAATAAAACCGGCCAACCTCGAGTCGGAATCGAGCACGAGCACGAAGGGTTCCGTACCATTATCTATGAAAAATCACGTTTGGTAAGGGAGCCCCTTAAATATTTACTTTATTTTAGTTTAACGATTTATTATAAAAATGAATAAACAACCAAATATTCTGTGAATATTCCAAGCGTCTACCTGTTGTTGTCATAAACGTAGAAAAAAACGGCAAAAAATAAACGGCAAAAAAAAACACCATTTGGATAGGGAACTTTAAAACATTACAACTGAAACAAGAAAACTTTGAATTTATTTATTGATTACTAGCAGAGCTCTCGAGCTTCGCTCCCCTTAGGAATTTCTGGATGAAAACTATCCGATGTCCCTCGGGTCTCAAACTATATCCATACTAGTGTTGCAAAAAAACTGTTTTTTTCGAACATGAAAAAAAAACATGACAAAACAACGTTTTTTTTTCTGGAGCATGTTTTTTTCAAGAATACAGAATTCAAAATGATAAGGCAGTTTCTGTAAAAGATTAATACTTAACAGTTTATAATTAGAGTTTTTTATTTATTTATGAACCTACCATACTTTTTTGGTGGAATAGTACCAAGCTTACATGAATATATTGGCAACATTCAAATTGCGCACCGGGATTCCCGGTAGGTACACATACAAACATAAACCGAACTGGGATTTCCCGGTCCGGGAGACAGGGACATTCTCAGTAATGAATCAATAAAACAAATATTTAGTCTTAAAATATCTTTAGTAATTCGATATGTATTTATTTCTTTATTTCTCGCTTACATGCACTTATACTATAACATGGTTAGTAGGTAAATAAGTACATGAACCCTGGCAGTTGCGAACTATAAGTATGTAGTTGAGTTTATATAATAATAGTGATTTCAGAAATATTTCGTTTGGGATATGTCAGAAATTGTTAGTAACAAGTTAGTAATTGAATTGAATGTCAGCTGTTACATAAACTTATAAGTTAAGTATTAATTTCAGGGAAATTCTATTACGTTTTAATTAAATTAAATTGGATGTGTTTTCTGATACATTAAATTATTTTTACTATGTTATTTTAGTAAAATGTAAGAAATAAGAAAGCAATGAAAGCATACAAGAATAAATTATTAAATTTTTTATACTCTTTTTCTGAAAAAAAAAAACGGTTCAGAATTTAACTGCCTAAGTTTTTTCTCATGTTTTTTACAACAGTGTAAAAAAAACAAATTTGTTTTTTTTTTCATTTTGCATCCCTAATCCATACTAATTACTAATATAATTTAATCTAAACCGGTTTAGTGTTTGAAGAGTGAAGAGATAAAAGCTAAGGATAAAAGACACACACACAGATAGGCAGATTTACTACGCATTTATATACAATATGTAACAAAACCCTGTCCGATCCTTTTAGGAGCAACTCAGACCGTCAATATGAACAACTTTTCCTAAGGGTTCAATGTTTGAAACTCGAAGAAAAAATCGACATTTTATTACAAATTGCTTGGCCGGCCGAATAATTTTGTATGAAATTTTCGATATTTTTTTTTAAACTGACTACGGTCGTCTGCCCATCTCTTTTTCGATCTTCCTCTCTTTCTTCTACTGCCCGGAGCCCAGTTGGTGATATGTGCCCATCTTTCAGGATGCACACGACAGACATGACCCGCCCAAACCCATTTTAATGTAGTCGCTTTTACTCAGATCATCAGCTATCTTGATAATGGAGCGCAGTGTGGTGTTTCATTTGTATTTTTCATTAAAAAGTAAGGTAGTAAGTAAGGATTTAAAGATAGATCGATAATGTTACCACATTACCAGCAATTACCTTACCACATCTAAAAAGCCATCTATTTAGCCATGCCGCCTCCGCCGGGCTCCGGCAGACGTGGTAGAACACAAGAAGTGCTGGCTTGACGTCGTCAAGGATGATATTTTGATCAATTTGAACATTTGGCCAATTTGATCAAAGGTGCCAATCTTCGATCAACATTGTTGATCCAAGGTGCCAATGGTTTTACTATCAAGGATGCTCAAGACCGTGCGAAGTGAAGATAAAGATGGAAACCGAACTCCAAACTTCACAGCATTACAGCTGAGCATGCAACTGGTAAAACGCGAAAAGAAAGATCACAAAAGCTCTTACAAAAGTATCTTTTCTGGTCATCATCAAATCATCCTCTTAAGTGGAAATGTGAAATCTATTGCTGTCGCGCTGTTTCCGAACCACCTGTCACGTGAGCGATAGAGACAACTGCAGCTCAGACCTAAAACACCTATGAAAAGTACACATACCGCTGATTTCTCAACGAAATCATAACTGATTTTTTCTTTAAAAAATAAGAGAATCTATGGCCACAGAATAAGTACCAGTACTCACGCACAGAAGTCTTACTCGGAAAAGAAATTCAAAGAAATATCTATTTAATGTGGTTAGCGCTTTGGTTTAATTTAGCCCGCGTCAAACCTCCTCACCTCTTCGTTTAGATACCTAGACATCAATTGCAAGCCAAATCATTCTTATTACTCTGGATAAACGATTCATGTAACTGAATTTTCCCCTTCAAAGTGGTCGCCGCGCGCATAGTAATAATGTAGGTATATTTTCGATATCTAAATGAGGAGTGGCACAGGCCTGCTATGGCTGTGTCCCTATGTTTTCTTTTTACCCGACTGCGCCAGAGGGAGATGTTTTTCGAGAGTTTGTATGTATGAATAATTGTTTAGCACGCTCTGCAGTCTGAACAGCTCGATAGATTTTAACTTGAGAGGTGTCGTTAGATTTGTATTTACTGTAAGGGTGACACTGGGTATATCAAAATAATAAAAAACAAAATGGCGGATTTTGATGCCACATTCAAATGTTTGGCACGCTCTGCAGCCTGAACGGTTCGATGGATTTAAGCTTGAGAGGTGTCATTAGGTTCTTCCTAATTCTGAGAGTAACACTGAGTATATTTATAGAGACATATTACACTGATTGAGCTAACCCCAAAGTCTTGACTTGTCTCGAACTTACTTTGGGGCTATTATATATATATATATATATATATATATATATATATATATTTCCGAAATAAATGACAAAGGATTTTTCAGTTCAAAATACATGCAGATATCGATTTTAAGATTGTTTCTCATATGGTAAAACAATCACTTCTATTCTTTAAGTAGTATCTACTATAAAACATAAATAAATAATAAATAGCAAGTCTACACAGGAAACCGTTCACGCGCCAAAATTAAAACGTACCTACCTTGGATTGGAATCCGATAGGTAACAATTATATTTAGAAAGAATAACAAACAGTTTTGTTGCGAAAGTTGTATTTGCTACGTTTCATTGTAAAATGATTTAAGAGGAAATCATTTGGCCTTATTTCCATACAAACGTAGTCTCCTGATTCCTTGTCGGATAGCGCCAGTAAAGCAATGATTTAAAAAAAGAACTTAGGATATATTAGCATGGGGAGCGCATTGTCTTACATAACTTTTCAACTTCTATTATTTATCGGAGGTCCGAAAATATTTCTCATACCATTTAAAATCATTAATAACTAATACTTTAAAACTAATCATTAAAATTCATAATATCAATAATAATACACTTTTACTTTTTACTAATTTTTGTTTTCACATATTTGTTTATACGAATATTCCAAACTCATTATTATTTAAAGAAATAACTTAATATTCATAAATTCGTTCTATTCTAATTTTGTTTTTATAATTTTTTAAATCATGTTTTTATCCATATTTTTAAAAATCATAATGTCTGTAATCATACATTTTTCTACTAACCTATTCATTTTCATATAGTTTTTGACCCTAACAGAGCGCGAGCCGAGCGAACAAAGTGAGTGTGCCGCGGCAACCACCAGCGAAGCGCCAGAAACAAATTTTCGATAGAAAAGTGGACAGACTCGGGTGCTATTTGATTCGTTTAAAAATATAGTTTGTTGTTCACAACTAATGCACTACTTAAAATTATTCCTAAAATCTTCATAAGTCACAGATCCAACTTACAGCACCCCGACTCCACGTGGCTCAAGTTTGCCCCATACTACTAGAGTATTATCCTCTCGAGCGGAGTGAGGTCGAGTGCACGAATGAATCGAAGGGCCCACGAAGCGAGTCTTCTGGTGGAGCCACCCAGAAAAACTTGCATGTTTGCTAGCATGCTGCATGCTTGCTTGCATGCTTCATTTTTGCTTGCATGCTGCATGCTTGCTTGCATGCTGCATGATTGCTTTCATGCATGCCGCATGCCAGAAAAGAAGGTTAGGTTAGGTTAGAACTGTGACCCTAACAGCGCGCGTGCTGAGAGAGTTATTAATATAAAAATTATGATAATTGTCTGTTATAAAGTAAACTATTTTGAACAACGATATTATGACTCGAAGTATCTTCTTAGTAACAACATTATTAATTAAAACAATATGATCATTGAATGTTATGAAGAGAAAAGTTCTGGAAAAAACTAATATAAATATAAACTTATTCCTGGTACAGTATTATGATCACTAACTGCTTTGAGCTTCGTTGGTAAATAAAAAAAGTATAAAGTATAAAATTATGAAGAGTGATTATTATGAATACTTATCGGTAGTAAGATAAAGAATAGAATTTAGAATTTTATGTGAGCCAATATGGACCCATTAGCATGTCCTTATGTTTTCATAATTTTGTTATTAAAGATTTTGGCCTTTGATGTTTATCTATATATTTGTTATAAAATATAGTATAGTTGATTTAGTATTCCAATATATATATATATATATATATATATATATATATATATATATATATATATATATATATATATATATATATATATATATATAGATATATATATATATATATATATATATATATATATATATATATATATATATATATATAATAGCCCCAAAGTAAGTTCGAGACAAGTCAAGACTTTGGGGTTAGCTCAATCAGTGTAATATGTCTCTATAAATATACTCAGTGTTACTCTCAGAATTAGGAAGAACCTAATGACACCTCTCAAGCTTAAATCCATCGAACCGTTCAGGCTGCAGAGCGTGCCAAACATTTGAATGTGGCATCAAAATCCGCCATTTTGTTTTTTATTATTTTGATATACCCAGTGTCACCCTTACAGTAAATACAAATCTAACGACACCTCTCAAGTTAAAATCTATCGAGCTGTTCAGACTGCAGAGCGTGCTAAACAATTATTCATACATACAAACTCTCGAAAAACATCTCCCTCTGGCGCAGTCGGGTAAAAAGAAAACATAGGGACACAGCCATAGCAGGCCTGTGCCACTCCTCATTTAGATATCGAAAATATACCTACATTATTACTATGCGCGCGGCGACCACTTTGAAGGGGAAAATTCAGTTACATGAATCGTTTATCCAGAGTAATAAGAATGATTTGGCTTGCAATTGATGTCTAGGTATCTAAACGAAGAGGTGAGGAGGTTTGACGCGGGCTAAATTAAACCAAAGCGCTAACCACATTAAATAGATATTTCTTTGAATTTCTTTTCCGAGTAAGACTTCTGTGCGTGAGTACTGGTACTTATTCTGTGGCCATAGATTCTCTTATTTTTTAAAGAAAAAATCAGTTATGATTTCGTTGAGAAATCAGCGGTATGTGTACTTTTCATAGGTGTTTTAGGTCTGAGCTGCAGTTGTCTCTATCGCTCACGTGACAGGTGGTTCGGAAACAGCGCGACAGCAATAGATTTCACATTTCCACTTAAGAGGATGATTTGATGATGACCAGAAAAGATACTTTTGTAAGAGCTTTTGTGATCTTTCTTTTCGCGTTTTACCAGTTGCATGCTCAGCTGTAATGCTGTGAAGTTTGGAGTTCGGTTTCCATCTTTATCTTCACTTCGCACGGTCTTGAGCATCCTTGATAGTAAAACCATTGGCACCTTGGATCAACAATGTTGATCGAAGATTGGCACCTTTGATCAAATTGGCCAAATGTTCAAATTGATCAAAATATCATCCTTGACGACGTCAAGCCAGCACTTCTTGTGTTCTACCACGTCTGCCGGAGCCCGGCGGAGGCGGCATGGCTAAATAGATGGCTTTTTAGATGTGGTAAGGTAATTGCTGGTAATGTGGTAACATTATCGATCTATCTTTAAATCCTTACTTACTACCTTACTTTTTAATGAAAAATACAAATGAAACACCACACTGCGCTCCATTATCAAGATAGCTGATGATCTGAGTAAAAGCGACTACATTAAAATGGGTTTGGGCGGGTCATGTCTGTCGTGTGCATCCTGAAAGATGGGCACATATCACCAACTGGGCTCCGGGCAGTAGAAGAAAGAGAGGAAGATCGAAAAAGAGATGGGCAGACGACCGTAGTCAGTTTAAAAAAAAATATCGAAAATTTCATACAAAATTATTCGGCCGGCCAAGCAATTTGTAATAAAATGTCGATTTTTTCTTCGAGTTTCAAACATTGAACCCTTAGGAAAAGTTGTTCATATTGACGGTCTGAGTTGCTCCTAAAAGGATCGGACAGGGTTTTGTTACATATTGTATATAAATGCGTAGTAAATCTGCCTATCTGTGTGTGTGTCTTTTATCCTTAGCTTTTATCTCTTCACTCTTCAAACACTAAACCGGTTTAGATTAAATTATATTAGTAATTAGTATGGATTAGGGATGCAAAATGAAAAAAAAAACAAATTTGTTTTTTTTACACTGTTGTAAAAAACATGAGAAAAAACTTAGGCAGTTAAATTCTGAACCGTTTTTTTTTTTCAGAAAAAGAGTATAAA
Source organism: Acrobasis suavella (assembly GCA_943193695.1). Taxonomy (NCBI): domain Eukaryota; kingdom Metazoa; phylum Arthropoda; class Insecta; order Lepidoptera; family Pyralidae; genus Acrobasis; species Acrobasis suavella. The sequence continues at coordinate 10,851,678 of OW971951.1, forward strand.
AAATTTAATAATTTATTCTTGTATGCTTTCATTGCTTTCTTATTTCTTACATTTTACTAAAATAACATAGTAAAAATAATTTAATGTATCAGAAAACACATCCAATTTAATTTAATTAAAACGTAATAGAATTTCCCTGAAATTAATACTTAACTTATAAGTTTATGTAACAGCTGACATTCAATTCAATTACTAACTTGTTACTAACAATTTCTGACATATCCCAAACGAAATATTTCTGAAATCACTATTATTATATAAACTCAACTACATACTTATAGTTCGCAACTGCCAGGGTTCATGTACTTATTTACCTACTAACCATGTTATAGTATAAGTGCATGTAAGCGAGAAATAAAGAAATAAATACATATCGAATTACTAAAGATATTTTAAGACTAAATATTTGTTTTATTGATTCATTACTGAGAATGTCCCTGTCTCCCGGACCGGGAAATCCCAGTTCGGTTTATGTTTGTATGTGTACCTACCGGGAATCCCGGTGCGCAATTTGAATGTTGCCAATATATTCATGTAAGCTTGGTACTATTCCACCAAAAAAGTATGGTAGGTTCATAAATAAATAAAAAACTCTAATTATAAACTGTTAAGTATTAATCTTTTACAGAAACTGCCTTATCATTTTGAATTCTGTATTCTTGAAAAAAACATGCTCCAGAAAAAAAAACGTTGTTTTGTCATGTTTTTTTTTCATGTTCGAAAAAAACAGTTTTTTTGCAACACTAGTATGGATATAGTTTGAGACCCGAGGGACATCGGATAGTTTTCATCCAGAAATTCCTAAGGGGAGCGAAGCTCGAGAGCTCTGCTAGTAATCAATAAATAAATTCAAAGTTTTCTTGTTTCAGTTGTAATGTTTTAAAGTTCCCTATCCAAATGGTGTTTTTTTTTGCCGTTTATTTTTTGCCGTTTTTTTCTACGTTTATGACAACAACAGGTAGACGCTTGGAATATTCACAGAATATTTGGTTGTTTATTCATTTTTATAATAAATCGTTAAACTAAAATAAAGTAAATATTTAAGGGGCTCCCTTACCAAACGTGATTTTTCATAGATAATGGTACGGAACCCTTCGTGCTCGTGCTCGATTCCGACTCGAGGTTGGCCGGTTTTATTTATTTAACCTACACAGTCCCACTGCTGGAAAACGACCTCCTCCATAATCTTCCATCACCAGTCCCATGTAATTTTTTCAAACAATAAATTGATTTTTATTCGAATGACGGTAAACACTACTGAAAAGTCTTAAAAAAAGAAACAAAATACATCTTAATTAGGAACCTTCTTTTTAAGTCGGGTAAAAATTCAATCGTTGTTTCAGTTCCCCTATAGATCCAACTCATAGTAACTCATTCATTACTTAGATATTTATAATTGTTAAGGAAATAACTTTATTACAATTCTAATTAAAATAAAATGAATCACCTAGTATGAATACAGCTCTAAGCTCTAAGTCACTGTTTTGCTGTACTATTTGAGTTTTATTATTATAATTAATTAAAACTATTTTCTTGCTAGTATTATTCTAATTTAAAAGGAAAATGTCTTAGTCATTGCAAATACATGATATTAAAATTATATTTAAATAATTAATTGAACTTGACGCACTATTTGACTAGACTATGATGTATCATCTGTTTTTCAGGAAAATGGTGTCATAAACCATGCAGGCCTGTGTTACTTCCAATTAAAAAATATACCTACCTACATTATTAGTATGTAACGATGTTACAATAAACCTTATTCTTCATGTTCTCGTTTACCTCCATTTCCGTTTTCTAAAAATAATTTCATTTTCAAATTCAATTTCTAAATTTTAGATCCTTTCTCATCATTCTGATTCATTCCACTACCATCTCTCGAGCTGATTACATCTTTATACGTGGGGCGCACTATAAGTTTCCGGAATGAATATGAAAAAATACTATTAAAGGTACAAAATTAATTTATTGTTTTTCAAAATAATCTCCCTTGGCGTCTATGCACTTTTTCATTCGATGAAACCAGTTTTGAAAACTTTTGTGCCACTCCTCTGTGGTGACCTCTGAAACGTGTTTTTCATACTCCTCGACAGCCTCTTCTGGTGATGAAAATCGTTGACCGCGTAATTGGTTCTTAATTTTTGGGAACAGAAAAAAGTCACAAGGTGCCAGGTCGGGACTGTATGCAGGATGACTCATGAGTTCTACATTTTTCGCCTTCAAAAAGTCGTTTGTCTGTCTGGCCGTGTGAGAACTAGCATTGTCGTGGTGCAGGATGATACGGCGTTTACGGTTATTTTTACGGAGTTCGTCAATAACTTCCGGCAAACAAATGGTCGTGTACCAGTTACTATTCACTGTACGACGATTCTCTAAAGCAACAGAAGCCACGTGTCCAGTTTTATTAAAAAAAGAAGCAATCATCCGCTTAGATGCACTTTTCACGCGCGCCACTTTGGTTGGTTTCGGCTCATCTTGAAAGACCCATACGCTCGATTGCTGCTTTGTTTTGGGATCGTAGCAATAAATCCATGTTTCGTCACCTGTTACTATGTCCCACACCAAATTTGACGCACCTTCGTTGAATCTGGTAAGCATGGCACTGCACCAAGTGACGCGGTCCGTTTTTTGAGCCTCGGTCAAGTTGTGTGGGATCCACCGCGAGCACAGCTTTCTCACACCCAAATGTTTGTGTAGGATTAATTGTATTTGACTCATGCCTATTTCTAAGGATGCGCGAATTTCATGGTAGGTCACATGCCTGTCTGTTTCAATCATACGGCGCACAGCATCGATGTTTTTGTTGGTCACAGCGGTGGACGGCCGACCATCGCGAGATTCGTCACTGAGATTGATACGACCACGCTTGAATTCTGCAAACCAGCTATAAACAGTTGTCTTGCATGGTGCTTCATTGCCAAAAGCTGTTTCAAGCCGAGCGATGCTCTGTTGAGCTGTCAAATTACACTTAAAATCGTAGAAAATCTTACTACGAAAATTTTCCCGAGTTAAATCCATGTTGATGCAGACACACAATTTTTTAAATGGCGCCACAAGGTAAAAACAAAAGACAGTTAGATGAAACAAACTGCATTCTACAGCCAAAGAGTTCTTTTTTCAAATGTTGCAATAAATTTTTAAATATTGTTTATGTAAGTGGCCAGTTCCGGAAACTTATAGTGCGCCCTATGTATATATCATTGTAAAGTTATAATAAATAAAAGAACTCTGTGCTGTTTCTCTCAAGCTCTCCACTACGTACCTTACCTACCTCTTTATGTAGGAGCTCCAACTGCCCCAGCTAGTGCGCGGCTACCTACCTACTAGGAGTTACTACAACTATGCGCGCGGCGACCACTCTGGAGTGGAAAATTCAGTTATGTGAACCGTTTTTCCAGAGTATCAATGAAATTGACTTGCAATTTCTAGTCTAGGTATCTAAACGAAAAGGCGCTGATTCTGACGCGAGCTAAATTAAACCATATTATTATTTATTGTACCTTCTCAATGTGAAGTATGAAATTATTCCTTAGCATTTATTTGCAGAGTGAGACTCCTGTACGTGAATACTAGTACTTATTCTGTGCTTATACATAGCTTTAAACAAACCGGCCAAGTGCAAGTGGGAGGTCGGACTCGCGCACGAAGGGTTCCGTAACAAAATTCGTAAAAAAACACGTTTGTTGTATGGGAGTCCCCCATAAATATTTATTTTATTTTGTTTTCAGTATTTGTTGTTATAGCGCCAACAGAATTACATCATTAATGAAAATCCAACTATCTAGCTATCGCGGTTCTTGAGATACAGCCTGGTGGTGACCGATAGACAGACATCGAAGTCTTTATAAGGTTTTTATTAGGTCCTGTTTTTACCCTTCGGGTACGGAACCCTAAGGACCCGACTGCGTGAAAAATAAAGGTAGCAACTCATATAGCAACATTTTGCATAGGATGCAACCGGGAGCCTGCTTGGATGAGCGAGGTTTTTTTTTTAACGACTGTACCTAAGTGGGATATGACTAGAGATCGGAATCACGGGTGCTATTGCTATCAAAAGTATGGATATGACTATATAATCTAGAAAAAAAATAATCATAATTACGAGACTTCAGGATATATTTTAATCGAAAATATATACTTATCCTGAAATCACTTAATTATGATTGTTTTATTTACTTAGTACCCAATTAGATCCTCGAGAAATCCCGGAACTTTTAGTCATATCCATACTTTTGGTAGCAATAGCACCCGTGTTTCCGGTCTCTGGATATGACGTAAATGATATTATGTTTAACCCGCTAATTCAATCCCCAAGAATTCACCGCTAACACGATAACACTTCAGATCTTTATAGAGGTGATTAATTCCTGGAAAATGCATCATTGTTTTTAGCCGCTAAAATTAGGCTTCGATTGCGTTGAGGGCGCTATGACGTAAGGAAATATCTGACACGAGGCTGCTTGGAATCAATTCTTCTTCAATTCTTTCTACATACATACATACATAATGTAACAACAGGCCTATGTCACTCCCCGTTTAGGTATCGAAAATGTACCTACATTATTACTATGCGCGCGGCGAACACTTCGAAGGGGAAAATTCAGTTACATGAATCGTTTGTCCAGAGTAATAAGAATGAATTTGGCTTGCAATGGCTGTCTAGGAATCTAAACGAAGAGGTGAGGAGTTCTGACGCGAGCTAAATTAAACTATAGCGCTAACCACATTAAGTAGATATTTCTTTGAATTTCTTTTCCGAGTAAGACTTCTGTACGTGAGTACTAGTACTTATTCTGTGGTAGTAGTCTTATTCGCGTGCTGGGTCTTGGATGTTAATTTAGATATTATATGTTATAAAATATATCTAGTACCGTTGAGTAAGTATCCCAAATAAAATATATCTAGTCTTCATCGTCGCTTACCATCAGGTGAGATTGAGGACAAATGCCTAAACCAATATATTGTAAAAAAAAAACAAAAAACACAAGTTTCGAACTTACTTTGGGACTAGCTCAATCAGTGTAATTTGTTCATTTATTTATATTCATTTATTTATATTCTCAACGATAAGTATAAGTGTACTTCCCAAAATTTTACTGTATCCTAAACCAGGTATTTGGCAAACCTCCAAATACATCAACGTCAATGATTTTCTTTGGAAATAATGAAATCTTGAGTTTTACAAACGTTGTGGTTAATTTTATTGTAGCTGTAAATAATTGGTCGAAGAGATCGTTAGAACTTATATACCGGTTCGAAAATAAACATGCATTTTACTGACTAAATTTGATTAGAACGCATCGCACGGTCTTTCGTAAGGTACGATTCAGACGGACCGGCTCGCAGCGGCCCGGCCCGGAAGGCATTTCACAATGCGGTAAAGGAAATTGAAACTTGTTACAAGAAATTAAAGTTCATATTTCTGCCGCATACATTCCGCGAGGGCCGTACTCCCGACAGATACCGCGACAGATAGCCGGCTTCATCCGTATGCGTCGCGTCAGTTCGGAGGCGTACGGCTGTCGCGGAACGCAAACGCAGTGCAGCGAGACGAGTCATTCGAAGTTGTGTACACTAAAGTATAAGGGCGAAATAACTTTATTACGCAAGTAATACCACGTCCTATTCCATCATTTTTTTAATAAAATTCTATGGCGTCTACACAGTGCAATGCAAGCAGCACTTCTGGGCGCTTGGGGTGTTTACGTATGCCGCAGGCGCTGTCGGCTGCCGCAGCACGCATACGGCTGTCGCGGCACCCGTACGGCTTCTGCGATAGCCGTACGGAATCCGCGGCACGTTACGGCTCCGACGCACGTGGCCGGCTGTCGCGGCATGTGTCTGCATCCATTTCGGCCCGAGCCGATGCGGGCCGGTAAGTCTGAATCGTACCTAAGAGTTCGTAAGTCAGGTGACACGTGGATGGGTGACCACAAGTGGAATAAAGATTTCCAGAACTCCTCCATGCTTCGGAAGGCGCCTTCAACCGTTAGTCCCGGCTGTCATTGTTGTTTGACAGTCGTCAAACTACCTCAAATGTCTTTAGGCAGCTTACAAATCTGACACCAGTATAGGCTACTTATACACACGAAAATCAAACATAGACTTCAACTCGTAACCTACACATCTACTCAGTTGCATAAAGACCACTTCTGGGAAATATAGGCCTTCCCTAAGATAAAGGTACATTATGACGTCTTTTTCCTTAATGGGGCAAACAGCGTAGGGGCGTAAGACCTAAAGGTCACGTTTAACGTGATGGAAGATGGAATCAAAGTAGTAAATGGTTGCCTAGTCACATCGCCTTTTGGCGAGTGAAGAGAAGCGGATGATATATTCTAAGTTTTTTTCCCAGTCCAGCATGGGAGAAGCCTTCTCAAAGGTTTCCAAAAAGACCGATGGAAGCGTCCTGCACCCAGCGTTTTCCGGAAAGAATAAATAAAATACCTATGTTTTTTTGATAGAAACCATGGAAAGAAACCTTAAAAAAAGAAAACTAACAACGTTAAAAATACAAAATTAAACGTTTCATCTTTAGATAAGGTACCCAAAACCTATGCCGTGTGGTTTCCGGCAGAATATAATAAGACCCCTCTATTTCTTCCCGTGATTGTCGTAGAAGGTAACTTAGGAAACCTAACAAGCTAAACAAACATCAGTGAGACCTCTCTAATTCTGGAGAGGTCTCACTAATGCTTGATTTTCTGGTCAGCGTGGAGAGTGTAGGCCAAACCCTCTGGCTGCTCTGTCCAAGTATGGCTCCAGTAGTACAGAGAGGGTCGTGCTCCTGCAGTGGAGACTTAAAAGACCTGATGAATGAAGGTTCCCAAAAGATACACTCAAAGGAAGTCACTAGCAAAAGCTACTTACTATATCGATATGCTTACTACTTGGCGCTTGTCAACAAGTTTATTGATCAAGTCAAGAGATACAAACGATCACATAAATCAATTAGACGAATTTAAATATTGCATTCTTTGAATTCGGTATGGTGTTTGGGCTGAAATGTCGTCTCGATTAGGGCAATGACCCTTTATTATATCTTTATCCAACATACCTATACTTTTTTTTTTGTAGGGATAGCATACTTTCTCTCTCATTTTAGTACATTCTCGATTAGATTTTGTTGTTTCAAACTCCGGGGTTCGCAGGGTAGTGTACTATCTTCTCTATAATTCTCTAAAGTTTATTCAATTTACGAATAAGAAAATAACTTCGTAACTAAATTTAAGGCAACCCTGTGGGTGCCAGAAGAGCGCATGGACATGGATTTGCAGGCTATGGGAAGACAGCGAAACGACATCGACAGCTTCATGAAAAAACAATGCTATTAATATGGATTAATGGCAATAAAAGGGGAGGCCTCGACCCGAGCAGTACGTGGGACACATCGAAAGGATGAAAAAAAAAAAATTAAAGCAGGCAAGTCCAAAAAGATGTGACGGAAAAAATATTTTCATAAAAATTGGGCCTCTAGAGTCCTCAATCGTGAGAGTTGGAAGGTAGGAGGTGTGTGCTGATGTACCATGGTGCATAGTATATACCGCATCAATACATTACTCAAAAATGTTTAAAACAATAAAGGAGGAAAACCAAATACTGGTAGCAGAGTGTAAAATATTACGTGAAATCCTCGGACCGGTTAAAAATGCTGACGGAAGCTGGAGAGTCCGGAAAAATGATAAATGAAATATGGAGAAAGAGGAGTTGGTAAAAGAGTCAAATATAATTGGTGTTACTAAAGCGCTCCGCTTACAATGGCTTGGGCATCTGGAAGGAATGAAGGAGGATCGTGGCGTCAAGGCAGCATATATAGGAAAGGTAATCAGCCGAAGACCAATAGGTTGGCCCAGATATCGCTGGAGTGATACGGTGCAGGATGATCTGCGGGACATGGAAGTTGGTAGCTGGCAAGATATCGCCCAGAACAGAAAATTGCGCTCTTTCGTCTTGGTGGCCAAGATCCACTTAAACCAGTAAGTAAAAGTTTAAAGGGTTTTACTAAACGAACGTGCTCCAGTCTATATTTTCGCCATAACATCCGCAGTGTCGAATGGCATTAACGATCCGAATAAAGACTTTTATAGCCATTGGGATCTGTTTACGTTTGGACAACAAAGGAATTGGCAAGGTTGCCCCCGTTCTTTGAGTGCGAACTGCGGTTGTGTGGAAACATTTGGGATTTCTCCATCAATTTGTTTGTTTCCAATACTTTACAATGCGTCAAAATGAAGATACCGGATATAAAAAATTATTTATACCATTCCCACTCTAAACCGTTTATTTTATTTACAGTGAATAAAATGCAATTTGAGTTTAGAACAATTTTTCTTAATTTTAGTAATTGTTCTAATTTAAATATGCTTTTAAATTGATGCTTCCTTTTTCTTCATCAAATGTCTGTTTTCGCTTACATCTTTCTTTTTCTCGTAGTCATGGTATAAAGTATTATGCACCTCTTGAATTAAACGGATTTACGCCGAGGGCCATGAATCACTTGTGTCGTTCAGGATTCTAACACTTGAATCACTCGCTACGCCGTGATTCAGTCATTAGAATCCTTCTCTGACTCGTGATTCATCTATGGCCCTCGATTTAAATCCTTCCTTTATTCACTAATTGTTTAATATACTGTTTAAAATCGAAAGCAAAAGTAGAAAAGTGCGGAAACACAAGGTTTAATTACATATGATACGTATCAAAATATTTTCAATCTCAAAGCTGTTAAAAAAATTATTTATCCCTTCATGTCGATCAAAAGTTTTTATGTTTTTCAGGATTAATGGTCGTTTTTATTCAAATCATATCAAATTGTTTTATGTAAGGCAAGGCCCATAGAATAAATACCAGACCAACATAAATATAATGTGAAAATATGAAGATGCCAGGAATATAATTTTTAACAGCCTTAAAGAAACGGGGCTTAAAGCACTGTAATCATCATTCAACTCATCAGCAGATTTTTTGAGACGTCATTATTAATAGATACTATTGGCTGTGCTTGTGAGCTCCGATCCTCGTGGGAATTTCAGGATAAAAAGTTTCCTATGTCCTTCCTCGGGCGTCAGAGTATATCCATACCAAATCGGTTAAGTGATTGTAAGAGTGAAGACGTAACAGACAGACAAACAAACAGAGGTACCTACCATCGCATTTATAATATTGGACGGAAGTATGGATAGATAAGGTTTTACAGAAAGACTGCATAACCATTAAGGAGGATTATTTTATAATCTTCTGTTTATAATAGTATTTAAGTCAATCAAACTAATAATAAAACGGTATTCCCCCACTTTTCAGGATTGTTCAGGGGCCAGTGTTAAATTTAGAGCAAAACTGTTTCAGTTTGTAAAATGAAGCACACAGTTGGAATATTTTTGTTCAGTTAAGTATGTTATGAATCAGACAATTTATTTCGACGATGCACTGCAGATGTCCCAATTTCACAATTTGACCGGGTACTGAAAATAAATTGAATTGCATTCTTCGAAATCATTTTAACCCGACTAAGGCAAAGCCAAGAGTAATCATTATTATCTTCCTGAAAGGCCGGCAACGCTACTGTTACACCCCTGGTGTTGCAGTTGTCCATAGGCAGCGGTGATCACTTACCATCAGGTGACCCGCTTGTTCGTTTGCCGCCCTATAACGTAAAAAAAATTAAGTTGCTAAAGGAAAAATCATCGTCATTTTAGTTACTTAGTTATGTATCTTTTGTCTCCACTACGAAAACTCTATAGTCTCTATCTCGCAAAACTTTGCGAACAGGGACCACATTACCACACACTGCATAGCGTAAGATCTCCATCTACCACTTGTAGGTAAATTGTGCCTACGCATTACCATAAAAAAATTATGCACTTCTATCTTCTATCTATCTATCTTCTATCTTCTTCTTCTAAATATATATAACTCAAAGGTGACTGACTGACTGACATAGTGATCTATCAACGCACAGCCCAAACCACTGGACGGATCGGGCTGAAATTTGGCAGGCAGGTAGATGTTATGACGTAGGCATCCGCTAAGAAAGGATTTTGATCAATTCTACCCCCAAGGGGATAAAATAGGGGATGAAAGTTTGTATGAAACTTTGTCAATTTTAAACCGATCGGGCTTAGACTTTGCATGCATAAAGCTTCTATGACGTAGGCATTCCCTAAGAAAGGATTTTGATAAATTACATCCCTACGCGAGCGAAGCCGCGGGCAAAAGCTAGTTGAATTATAAATTTCTATATTTTCAATGCTGGCTGTCAATGTGTAAACAAGGGTAAGTTTATGGAGATTTTAGTCATTTTGGGAACCCTTGACGGATGCCTCTGGTCAGGTCAGGTCAAGCGGATGAAATGATTGCTTGTTTGTAAAATCTTTACATAAACACAGGACAAAAATACAGGTTAGAACAAGAGAACAGTTCAAAGGCGGACTTATCCCAGATAGGGATCTCTTCCAGTCAACCTTGAAATATGAGTACATACAACTTACAACACAGGGTAGAGAGTGGACACAATATACAGTAGACACACAACAGAAAACAGAATTCAATTACACTTAACTACTTACTACACTAAAGCTATTTAAAATTAAAACTTGTAAATAAATACTAAATTGTAAATTGTTACCATATCTGAAATTTTTACAGAAACTAGACTCCGATGGTATGACCATGTAATCCGGAGAGACGAACAACATGTAGTTAAGAAAGCTCTGTGCCTGCCTGAACGTAAGAGGGGCCCAGGTCGCCCACCTGCTACCTGGTGGACCAGTATGACGAAGCTATTAAAAGTGGAGAACCTAGGACAACCCAGGACAGACTGA